>JAQZBX010111985.1:0-10236 GCA_029593785.1 Cabassous unicinctus
GGGACCGAAACCCAGTCCTCCCATGTGGGAAGCAGGTGCTCAACCCTTTGAGCCACACCTACTTCCTATGGTGCCATCATTTTGGAAACAAGTTTTTAGTTCCTCCTCTGGCAAAACATACAACTCATTTATGGTCCTGAAATTTATCTTCTATATATAGAAATGAAATGTGAATATATATCAACATAAAAATCAAGTACAAACATTTTTATAGATTTGTTTTTCTAATAGTGACAGCCAAAATGTCCATTATTAGGAGACTAGTTAAATAAAAATCAAATATTCATATAGTTAAATAATCCTAGTAATGACATATAACAACAGTGAAACAACAAATGGAATAATAGGATAGACATTTGGTGAGCAAATGCAGTCAGACACAAAAGAAAACAAAATCTTTATTTTTATTTTTATTTAGTTCAGAAATAGTCATAGAAATCTGTGAATAAAGTCAAAATAATGGATACTTCAGGAAGATACTGAGACTTATGAACAAATAAATATATAATCAAATGAACAAAATCAGAGAAAAATGCAATGCCATCAGCACTATGTTATGAGAAATGTTAACAGAAGTCCTGGATGTTAAAGGAAAACCATACCAGTTTAAATCACTGGATGTATCAAGAAATAGCATGCAATGGGAAGGTTGACATTGGGTATGTCATTCTGGAGGCTGTGAAAATACTAAGTTAAGGTAGACAGTAATGACTGGAAGATGAATATTGAAATTTTAAATAGGAATTAAAATGAGATATATGATTTGTGACTAATTGGCTATTAAAGTAGAAAAATATTGAAGTAAAATATGTTTTTTAATCTCTTAGGGAAAAATAGGGCAAAGGAAGAAGTAAATTGCCAAACAAAACAACATTGATGTAGCATGAAATTAAGTGCCTCAGGAATTCAGGTCCTTAATCTTAATCTATTCCTTTGTGTTTGAACCATTGTAAATAGGGACATTTTTTAGGCTATTTCAGTTAAATTGTTTCCAGCTGAATCAGTACAGGTCTTCATCCTATTACTGGAGGTCTTATACAGAAGGCCACAGAAAGAAAAGCCATGGGGAGCAGTGAGAATCTGGAAGTCAACATTACCTGGAAGAAAAGTGTGAGAACATTTCCATGTGTACTGCACTGTGATGGAATCCCAAAAGATTGCTGGCTAGCCAGAAGACACTGAAAATGGGAGGAAGCAAGCCTTCTAGCCTCTGAAACCATGAGTTAATAAATTCCTGTTGTTAAGCAAAGCAATTGTATGATATTTGTTTTAGCAGCTAGGAAACTTAAAAAAAAATACAACACACACACACACATACAAAAAAACTTGAAAGCAAATAGCAACCCTGCATGAATCAAAAATTATATTTAAAATAAATAACCTAAACAATTCAAGCTAAAGACAAGGATTACCAGAGCTGCTAAAAAATACAAAATCTAAACCTATATTGTTGATAAGAAATTATATTTAAAATGAAAGGGGCATATATGATGGAAATAAAATGTGAAAGATAAGGAAAAAATATAAATAATGAATACACAAGACAAAAGACATCTGGTATGGCTGAATGGCCATATATAATACTTTTCAATAAATGTAGACCTTAAGGCAAGAAGTACAATAAAATGTTAAAGGCGATTGTGCATCATTACAAATGGTTCATTTCAATAGTAACATCTAACAATTCCAAATTTGTGTGTGTCTACTAATATTTCTTAAAAGTATATTGAATAAACCAACAATGCAAAAGAGAATTTTTTAAATATCCAAAATTATAGTTGGAGTTGTAAATACAATTCAGTTAGTATATAAAATACTATAGGAATCATCATAATATTAGAAGAATTGCAGTTTTATTTCTGTTTAAGTTATTGCTTCATTAATCACCAATTCATTTTATAGATTCAAATATATTAATATTTCTTGATATATAAAAGTTGTGCTCATGCACATATTTTATTTATGTCCTATTCTCTCATTATCTATGCTCAATTATCATCCACAAATTATCTCTGGGCAATGTCAAGATGGATGCCAAGGATTCTGTTCCCATGGAATTTCCCTAATGGCAAATGGAACTGAATACAGAGGCAGTTGTTATAAAACAGAATTATTATTTTCAGGATATCAGTATTTCAGGTACACCTGCCCACTTTTGCTTGCCTGCACCTGAAATAGATTTGGACCTGTTCCAGAAATCATAACTTCTATATCCAGCATAAACGGGTGATATCTTTTGAGTATTTTTGTAATTTTGCTTTACTTTTGTTTTACTTCTCATTTACCTTATTCCATGTATCACCCTCTCTTCTTTGCTGCACTGTTCATTTATTTATTAACAGGCATTACTAGTAGGACTATAATAGAAAATATAGATAGGGAGGTTATTCACATAATGAGACCAATGTCTTCTTTTTAATGTACTGCATAAAATTACTTCATTCCAGAAACTTTAGGAGAATTGTCATGGATGGAAAGAGTGAACAAATAACAAAAATGGATGGGGCCTATGCCAGCAATGCAGAAGAAACAGGAGAGTGACCATATTCTGCCCAGAGATTCAGTAGGCAGAATATTTTCAATGAGTAATTAGATAAATTTAGTGATGGGGGTTGTGTTTTTCTACTAAATAGAAATAATGTTTTATGCATAGCATTGCTATTTAATAATTTCATGAATGTTTCCCTATTATCATATCTTTGCTAACATATACCAAAGATTGTTCCACTTACTCAAAGTTAATCAATGATTCCCTGACAAAATAAAATGTGAACATAATCACTTATATTTCCAGTGTAATTCTTGGACTTTGTCATAAGATATTATGAAAGAGCATATAAACATTTGTTCATTATTCATCCTCCAGTTTCCAGACTAGTGTTTGCACATAACTCACTCAAAAATATTTTCAAAGATTGGTTTAATTTTAAGTAAATAAAAATTATGTCTTCTAGGAAGGAAATAAAGTTATTAAGCTGAAAAAATAAAGTGAATATGTGAACGAATAAATTAATAATGAAGACTATATTAATGCAGAAAATATGTCTTCTAATTCTTCAAGTTGAAAAATACATCTTTCAAGTCTTTACAGACAATGAAATGCATAATTTGCATTTACGCTTTGAGGGAGAAGCTCACCCATGTAATATTCTACCCACCCCAGGAAATCTTTGTTGAGTAGGGAAACCCTCTTGGATCTGCCAGTAAGGAAATAGTCTCAGTTGTTCAAAAATCATTCAATACTTTAGTACTGAGTCTATATTGACATATTATGTGGAATAAAGAAAAAATAATAGTAAATGTAACACATTGGGTTTTCCTTTTCCTTTTTCATTTGCATGGTAAAAACAATAGCACTCTGTAGACATAAGATGAAGTAAATGCTGTACAGGCATTTGCTTGGATATTATCAGTGATTTATAATTCTTATTTATATTTTCAACATATCTACAATTTTTAATGCCTGTCTTTTGAAAAGTTAAATTTATAAAGTAGGTATTAATACATATTTTATAGATAAGGTAATTTAGGTTAAAAGATGTTTGAGAGTCTCCCCAGTGCTACAGAGCACAGGAATGGCAAAGCTGGGATGCAAAACTTATCTTTCCTTGAAGGCCATGACATTTCAATTCTGCTACTCTGCCATGTGGAATGCAAGGTTGAAACCTACAATTGATTGGGGATAAAATAGTAGCCTCCTATCACTGTTCCAATTCTTTTTCATCATGAACTAATGATAAATTCTAACATTTGGAGAATATTTCTGAAAAACCTCATATATAGTAAATAGTGATATTAATTCAATAAATCCCATAGGCAAACCTTGAACTCCAATATGCTTATTTTACAGCTACTAAGTGATAGAAATGTATGCAAATATTGGTAAAAGTTCTTAAAGTTTACATTTTACTAGTAACACACTCCAGAAAATACGGTATGAGGTAGGCAGACTAAAGAATGATAAGGCAATATTATGTTAAGTCCTACTACCAAATAATTCAGAGAAGGAAATCAGATAAACATGAGTCTATAAATGTACATGTGCTAATAATTTTCCTCCCATTAAATTTTCCACATTTTTTAGGGGTTATTTTCCTTCAGTACTCCATACCCATATCAAATTAACTAAAAATGCACAATTCAACCACAGTGACTGAATTCTTGCTTACAAGATTTTCTGATGTTTGGGAGCTCATAGTCTTCCATACCATGCTATTCCTACTGATGTACTAGCAAGCCTAATGGTAAACTTTCTCATTGTCACAATAACCACCCTCAACCAGAATCTTCATACCCCCATGTACTTCTTCCTTAGGAATCTGTCTGTCTTAGACATGTGCTACATTTCTGTCACTGTACCCAAGGCATGTGTCATCTTCCTGCTGGATGACAGGGCAATCTCCATGGCTGGATGTGCAGCTCAGATCTTCCTTGTGTTTTTCTTTGCTTGTACAGAACTGCTATTCCTCACCATCATGGCTGGTGACTGCTATATGGCCATCTGCCAGCCTCTCCACTAATCTGTGGTCATGAACCCTTGGGTCTGTGTCCAGATCACTCTGGCCCTATACTCAGTAGTCTGGCCTATTCAGGATTCCACACTGGCAACACATTCTGACTGCCCTTCTGTCAGTCCAACGTGGTCCATCAGTTCTTCTGTGATGTCCCCTCACTACTGAAGCTGTCCTGCTCTGACACCTTCAGCAATGAAATTTTAATTCTTGTCTCTGCAGTGCTGGTTGTTGGTGGCTGCTTTGTCTTCATCATCATGTCTTATAATTGCATATTGTGTACTGTGCTCAGGTTTTGAATCAGTGAATAACAAGGGAAGGCTTTTTCCACCTGTGTCCCTCACATCCTCGTGGTGACTCTCTTTGTCAGCTCAGCTTCTGCTGTATATTTGAAGCCAACCTCCAGCTCACCCACAATTCTAGACATGATCACCCCTGTGTTCTATTCTATAGACCCTCCTTTCTTCAATCCTATTATCTATAGTCTCAGAAACAAGCAGATAAAGGAGGCTTTAAAGAGAATTATGAAGAGAAAGCTTTAGGTATTAAAATGATAGGAAAATTATTTCAAGACATTCCAACTTTTCTGAGGTGAGTTGAAAATGCTTCAAATTTAAACTTCTTGCCTGTTTCTAACTTTATGAGACATGACTTGAAGTTTCAGGGATAATGATTGTATAATGAGTCAGCATAGTTACAACATAAACTATGTTTACCCTTCAAAAAATGAATATTCTCTCATACCTGAACCATCAATGCAAGAGACTTGTATCTTTTTGCCGAGTAGTGCTGTTTCCATTTATTCTCCTTTAAACGTAAAGAGTGCTAGAAAATATAAACTATACATTAATTTTTTTCATCTTTTTTCATACTTAGAAGAGACAGAGAATCATTGATTCATCATATAATTAAAGTATTCCAAAAATACATAAAATAACATCTGAAAGCCGGTCAGAAAAGAACATTAATGATTTTGTTCAGAATAAATTGTAAGCATCTGAAGGTGTGGTTGGTAATTGACATCAAAGATACATTTTCCTATACTTCATAATGTGGAAGGATAGATTTTAAATAAGAATTACTTTTGATTAATGCAAAAAAATTTTACAAATTTGTAAATCACTGTTATGTTTAGAAAGTTTAGGATGAAAACTGTTGGCAGGTTTTAAATTCTCCATACTAGAAAGCAAAAGTGAGGTAAACATTTGCTCTTTCCACATTAGGATATTTCTCAATATACCTATCAATATATAAAGATGATGAAATGATGTAATTATGTATTTATATTGAGTATTGAGTGTTTTCATATGTCTGATATGTTAGGGCCTATAATCAATATAGAAAACCTAGTGTTAGAAGCAGAATGCTGTAATACTTGACAAATAGTTTGCCATATTAGACCAAAATTCCAAAATATATTTATTTTTCTCAAAAAATCTCTAAAATATTACAAGTTTCAGTTTTGTACATTGGTGCTATCATTATCAGTCATATAAATTGGCACTACTTGCTCTGTTAATTCTAAGACTGATATTATCATAGGGTACAAAGTCAGCATTTACAGTTACTGAGCTAAACACTACACCTTTTAAAAACTTTGTTAGCATGCACATCTTTATGTATCTTTTTAAAATTTTAACCTATTTGGGTCTTTATATTAAAGTGAATTTTTTGAAGGCAACATAGGCAGCTTGCTCATTAATCCTATCAAAGATTCTCTGCCTTTTAATTGTGGTGCTTTAGTATTTAAATTAATTGTAACTATTGATGTGTTTAAGTATTAAATACATTGTATTGTTTCTCTGTGTGTGTGTCCTTTTTTCATCTATTCCTTTTTCTCTATTTCCTCTGTGTCAGCATCCATTTGGATTGATTTTGTGTATTTAAAGTTCTTATTGACATTTAGCTAATGTTGTTTACTAATTAGAGCATATATTAAATATCTTGAACTTACCTCAGTCTATTGTCATGTGATAATATATTCTTTTACATATAAGTGAAGAAGAAAAATGATCATACATTTACTGATGTTTTTACCATTTCTGATGCTCTTCATTTCTTTGCGTAGGTCCAGATTTTAAAACCATATCATTGCATTTTTCCCTCAAAGATTTCATTTAATATTGTAGAGTATGGAAATTGCTGGTTTTAAAAATTTTTATCCTCTCTCGATGTGAATAGAGTCTGAAATTAAGGATTCACTCTGGAACAAAAATAAATTCCTGGGAAATAACCTACAACCTTATCTTTGTAAACAGAAAAAAGAGAAAGATAGCCTTCAAAGCACATTGGAAAGTACATCAGGTGATGTTCACTAGAATTACAGTAAAACCCCCAAAGCTTTGTTCTTATATTCATAACTCTAAGTTAAATTGAAACAAATGGAAGGCTTTCAGTGCTAGAATATTTAGTCTGAACATTAAGAGTAGAGTAGAAGCTGATAGTCTTTAAGAAGAAGACAGGTTTCATGCAAAGTTTTAGATCATGTTTATACAAAATTACCAGCCAGGAGCTACTGAACAAAATCTGGGTGATTTAATCTACAGAAACTCAGGCTAATAACTGGACACACTTGCTTTTATTTCCCTAGCATTTTCTGTCTACTCTGCTGATTTGAGTTTCTGTTCACATTCACATACCTATGAGGGCATCCAAGGGACCCTATATTTCATATTGGCCTTTGTATCCCCATTCCTTCTTGATATGAGTTTGATATCTGCTTACAATTAAAGATTTGGAAAGACAATCAAACCAAATGTCATATTTGCATTGATTTTCCCTTTGGCCCCACCCACGTCCCTTCAGTTCGAGATCTTCAGTTAGTATATATTTTTACTAACAAGCCATTCTTTTCTTATGTGCTATATTTTCATTTATTTAATAAATAGATTTATTCATATATATTAATAAAGCATATATCCATCCAAAGTCTATATTCAATGGTATTCAGTATATTCACATAGCTGTGCATTTATTACTTCAATCATTTTTAGAGCATTTTCATTATTCCAATAATAATAATAATAATAATGAAAACCAAACAAACAAAACTCATCACCTCTCAATATCTCTACTCTTCTCCTTCCATATATAGCTGCTATTCTGTTTCCTTCTCTCTAGTATATTTGTATTTATACTTTGTAACACAATCTTATATATATAATGTCATCCATAATTGTATTTTACATGAGGTTTCACTATATTATACAGCCCAAGTTACATTTTTTAGTTTTCCATCTAGTAATATACATTTCCTTAGACTTTCCCTTTCAATCACTGTCCTGCTCATATAATAGCTCTGCTAGTCACAAACACCATTTCCATTCATTTCCAAAGATTTACAAACAACCTTTAAGCCAATTCTGCACAGATTATCCCTCAGCTTTCCAATCTCTACCCTCATTCTATTTTCTAGTTACCTATATCCTAATTATCAATTCCGTGAGTTTGCATAATATATTTAATTCATAATAGCACAATCACACAGTTCTGTCCTTTTGTGTCTGGCTTGATTCACTCAACATAATGTCCTCCAGGTGCATCCATGTTGTCATATGATACAAGACTTCATTTCTTCTTACTGCTGCATAATATTCCATTATGTGTATACACCACATTTTGTTTATCCTTTCATTATTTGATGGATACCTGGAATTTTTTACAGCTTTTGGCAATTGTGAATAATGCTGGTATCAACATAAATGTGCAGACGTCTGTTCGTCTAACTGCTCTCCATTCTTCTGAGTATATACCTAGTAATGGTATATTACCAGGTCCCATGGTAAGTCTATATTCAACTTCCTTAGGAACTGCCAAACGGTCCTCCATAGTGGCTGTACCACTCTACACTCAAACCAACAGTGAATAAGTGCTCCTATCGCTCCTCATCTTCTCCAACGTTTACACTTTTGTGACTCTTCAATAGTGGCCAATCTAATAGGTTTGAAATGGTATCTCATTGTAGGTTTGATTTGCATTTCCCTAATCTCTCATGATGTTGAACATTTTTTCATGTGTTTCTTCACCATTTGTATTTCTTCCTTGGACAATTGTCTTTCCAAGTCTTTTGCCCAGTTCTTAATTGGATAGTTTGTCTTTTTATTGTTGAGTTGTATGATCATTTTATATATGATGGATATTAAACCCTTATCTGCTATGTGATTGCCAAATATTTTCTCCCATTGAATCAACTGCCTTTTCACCCTCTTGACAAAGTCCTTTGAGGCCAAGCCACAATTTTTATTTTAAAAAATTTAAATCCAGTCTTTTTTCCCTACTTATTCATTTAATGTTACATGTTAAACAGCTTCCAGTGTTTCTATATCTTCCTCTGTTTCTATATAGTCATTAACTTGTTATTTCAATGGCTGCATAATATTGCGTTATTTTGATTTATGATAAGTTACTCAAAATCTTCCTTATTGCATGATATTTCAGTCAAATAAGTTTTTGGTTTTTGTTGTTATTAGAGAAATTGCAAGGTGTTAATAATAGGTTGGTATACAGGAATCCTGTATTTTATGCATGAATGTTCTATAAATCAATTGGTTTTTTATTAAATTAATCCATCCTATTTAGTGCAGCTCCTTAGATGGCAATCACTGTAAAAGACATGACAGCCAGATGTTTAAAATCCTATTGTGTGACACCATGTATTAGAGCTAAATGTCTGCAGTAAAATAATATATGTAGATGTTCTTTTGGAGCTGCCAATTTAACCATATTTTCAAGGAAACAGAGTATATAGAGTGATTATGGAAACAATGGTAGTCATTTGGAATCTCCCTTACTTTTACAATCCTTACCCGAATGAATTCTTATAAAGCCAAATTATTAATTTATTGTTTCTATCAGCTTCATGATCTTACTAGTATAAATACTGGCACCTGATAAGAGAAGATTCTTTTGAGTGGTGCCAAAACAGTGGTATTGGACAGTACCATAGGGGCATTCTGTCCAAAACATATTAGGCTTCCCCCAATTGACGTTGTATTGCAAAAAGAAGGGTATATGCCACTAATTACAAAAAGGACTAGAATTTGTTTCTCAGTAAAATGTTGCCTGCCTTCATATATCCCTAAGAAAATCCTGGGTCTATTTGGATCATGAGATTCCCCAATCAGCAATCATGATATTTTAAATTAATATAGCTTAGAAATATGGACAAATTTATTATTGCAAGATGCAAACCATTATCATTCAAGATGAAGTAGAGAACATGAACAGTTCTAAAGCAATTAAAGAAATTGAAGTTTTAGTAAAAATTGTCCCCACAATGAAAACTCCAGGCCCAGATGGCTTCAGTGGTAAATTCTACTGAATGATAAAGAAGAAATAATACAACTTCTACTACTACACAAAATTTTCCAGAATACAGATGAGGAAGGCACATGTCCTAACTCATGTTACACTAATGCCAAAAACTATAAGAGATATTACAAGGGAAAAAACAACAAAAACAACTAGAGGCCAATATCCTTCATGAACAAATCTAGGAATATATTAAAAATATAGTACATCTTAACCTCAGAATGTAAAGTTGCTTTAACATTTGAAAATCACCCCATGTAATCCACTATATCAATTGATTAAAAAAAGAAAAATCATATGATCATCTAAACAGATGCAAAAAAAATCAGTCTCATTTTAAGATTTACTACAATTTTGTTTATTTCTGATCTGGGAACTTTAATTTTGTTTGTATAGATAAGATTTTTTTATATTC
>JAQZBX010111986.1:0-10237 GCA_029593785.1 Cabassous unicinctus
TGAACTCGGTTGAGGCCATGTCACTAGTTCTAGGTGGGTGGCCAGTGCCAAACCCCACTTCCAAGACAGATCCATAAAACCTTCCTATGAAAAGTTCAATTCTCTCTCACCTTCTTTCTCTCCCTCTCTCTCTCTTTTCCTCTATCTCCTCTGTGTCTCTCTCTCTCTCCATCTGCTGATTGAATGAAGTGGACTCTGAAAGGGGAGAACTTTAAGGAGCAAGGAACTTGAGTCCCTTATTTACATCCAGGAGAGCCTCCCAGCCAAGGCCACCCATTGTAGATAACTGATGAGCAAGAAATTAATTTTCATTGTGTAATGCCCTTGATACCTTGAGGGGGTGGTTAGTTATGTAGTTATGGTAGTTGGCCTCCTCTGAGTAATGCAGAAATAAAACTTGTAAATCCAGGGCACAGTGCACAGTAAATGTATAAAAGTGTGTATCAATCAGGGTTCTCCAAAGAAACAGAACCAAAGGGATATACATATATATATATATGAATGATTTATTGTGGATATATGATTTATTGTATAAGATTTATTTTTATGACTTATTTAATTTATATTATTTATATATGTATGCATGCATATCTATATACACAAATATTATTTATTTTAAGGAATTGGCTCTTGTGATAGTGGGGATAGCAAGTCCAAGATCTGTAGAAAAGACTGGCAGGCTGGAAATTTCATTAAGAGTAATATTGCAGCCTTGAGTCCAAAATCTGTAGAGGAAGCCATCAGGATGGAACTCGGGAAGAAGCAGACAGTGTAGTCTTGTGGCAGAATTCCTTCTGATCTCTGGACTCCTCAGTTCTTGCTTTTAAGACTCCTACTGATCGGGTGAGGCACACCAACATTATTCAGGGTCATCTCCTTTACATAACTGTAAAGTTATGTAAACTGATCAGAATGCTAATCCCATCTGTGGGACACCTTCACAGTGACATCTAGGCCAGTTGACACATAAAATTAACCATCACAGTGGTAGATGCTGTGGTTGCTAATTTGCTATTAATAGTGTTATTAGTGACAGCCATGTTGTAGAAAGGAACTGATTCTTGTGATTCAGCTAGGATGTTGGGAAGTAAAATCCCAGGGTCACTGATGTCTACCAATGGGTTTGTGAGTCCTGAGCTGTATGACTCTGTAGAATGAAACACCAACCTGCAACTCTGCCTTCCAAAAAGTCAAGTAGAGAATACCTGTCCAGATAATACCTTTGTGCTCTTGCTGGAGTGTTGATCAAAATAAGTTAACATCTTTACTTAAAGTTATTCCACCAATGTCAATTTTACTCTCTACATGGAGACCATCCTTTACTGTGGGGGCAAAGGAAAAAATAGCTATAGCAAAGATAATTGGTTTTCCCCTCAGTTATTTGACTAAAATGCATGGAATAGAGTTATTCAAACATGAAAGGAAAAGAATTTCAGGCAGAATGCCGACAGAGCAGAAAGTAAAGCCAACCCCATATTACAACTTTGGCATCCTTTAATTTCTGAGTGACGTCACAAGTGGATATAAAGTAGACACTTGTTCAAAGGAGGAACATTATTTCTAGAGCATTTCTAGCTCTGAAGAAGCATATCTGGTTAGAGATTTTTAACATACATTTTCTAGGTTTCAAAAATATTAGAGACTTTTACTATACAATTATTGCTTATATGTTCATGTATGAATGATATACTTCAATAAAAAACTTTAATGAATAAAAGAAGTTGGAGAGCCAGAGAACAGACCTGAAGGAAGAATGAAAAATTTTATTGCTTTTAGAAATGTCTATAGTACCAAAAAAATCATTCATCAACTAGAATATAACATATCAGGAGGAGCCATCATTGAACCTAAAACTATGGTATAGAAAGTTATAGAGTACATATTCATCCTGTGGTTTATTCTATCCCATATCCAAAGAGGCACAAGCAGCGATATCTCCTTACCCACCCTAGAGTGGAACAGCACTCTACAGTAAGTAAAACCTCAAGGCCACCTGATCACTGTGAAATCCCAGTTGGAAGGAAAACATATTTAGGGAGGATTGTCTGAGAGCCTTGCTGTCTTTCTATTCCTCTAGTCTAGGCACTCTTAAAGCAATCCTTAGATAAAACCAACCAGACAAGCAAGACCCATTCTTACTGGGACCATAGCCCTTCACTCCCATCTTGTAAAACACAACAGAAGACACAACCTCACCACAAAAGCATAAAAGGCAAATTGGGCAGACATGGAACATGCCCTGAGGCAGTGCCCAACAACAATGCTTCGTTACAGTTATTGAAAGTGCCTTATCTCTAAATTCTGGCTACACTTGAAATTGTAGGAGGGCAGGTTCCATGAGCCTCGTTCACTGCGGTTCTGCAGGCATATCACAGGCCTTGATAAACATCTCACTTGTTCTTTACAACAGCCCTATGAGGTTTTAATCCCCATTTTAGAAAGCAGGAAAATAAGCCCAGAGAGGTTGAGACTTGCCTGGATTTCACTTCTAGTTACAGGCAGACTTGGAACCCAAACACAGGTCCTATAGCACCCTTAGCTCCAAGGAAGCAGGGCCCATGACCCAGACCCCACTCTTTGTGGAGGGACCTCAGGAAGCCCTTCCTGTGCCTTACTTTAAAATGTTAAAGTTCCTCCACAGTGCTTGGGGCTGGCTGAGGCAGGCAGAGTCATCTGGGGTTGCCCTTAGACTGGACTAGGCCCTAGTGGCATTTCTCCTCTTTGGGGTGTTTCTAACCCTCTCCTCCCCAAATGGGGTCAATTAGATGCCCCAAGAAACTTCAGGACTCATGTCTGGTGGATATCCAAGGGCCCCACTGCTGAGCCCATGTTCTACTCATGTAGTGGAGTCATTTGATTTCACTCCCAGTTCCCATCACATACCAGCTATGTGACCTGGGGCATATCACTTACTCTCTCTAATGTTGAATTTGTAAAAGGGACACAGGAAGACCCACTTTTCACAAGTTATTATGACAGCATAAGTTGTGCAGAGAAAGGAAATTTTGAGAGGGTTTGGCAGAGGCCGGCTTGCTCTTCATCAAATGGCTCACTTCCCTCTGGAACCAACCTCATTATTCTCCCCAGTTTCAAGTAGACCAGCTGCCCATTGCCCTCAGCCAGGATGAGATGGCCTCTTCCTTAAAAACACTTTATGCACACTACCTTCTCCACCTGTAATGCCTACTCTCCTTGAATACATGAAACACCCATTCTTGAATACAAGTCCTCACCCCTTTCTCCATGATGCACCCCTGATCTCTCCAGCCCACATTTGGGTTATCTGGCATTCATCAGATCCCTTTCTTGTGAGGGCTCTCTTATTCTTGGGAATCTTTGGTGCTGTCACATAGTGTTAACTGTACATGCTTTGATTAAGAAAAATTCACCAAAAGGAATGCTACAGCATAATTTTTTTAAATCAATTTTCCACATCACTTGGCTCAGTGCTATCAACAAGCTTTCAATAATAGTAGGAATATGACTACAGGAAGAAACAAGAGGTCTTATTGTTAAGAATACTTCACTTCATGCATGCCATATTGTTGTTTCTTTTTACAGGAGATTAATCCTGAACCAATTGCTTTTCCACTACATTGACCTCCTCTGAGGACCTTCAATTTTGTATTAGGTCAGGGTAAAATGTTATGTAAGTTTTCACAAAGAAGACTGATTTTCATTCATTCATTCAATGTGCAGGTCTGGAACATTCACCATGAATTAGACACTAGAATGAGCACAAGCAAGATAAAGATAAAAAACAAGCTCTGTTCTCAAAGTGGTCATAGACTAGTTGGGAGCCCAAATTTGGAAAGAGAGGAAAGAGAGGAGGAGGAGGGAAAGAAGGAATAAACTAGCATTCATTATTAGATTTTTATTGTTTGGGGTTAAAATACAGTTCTCCAATTTCATTTTGCTTTGTTTTGTTTTTTTTCCCTTCTATAGTGGCCACATGCTCTGAAACCAGTGAATGTACTGGACATATTGATTTTCATTTTCTTTTTAAAATAATAATCAGGCAAGTGGGTTCACACATGGAATATGAGAATTGAATGGGACTCAACTGTCAGTTCATTGAACCTGGAGGATGTATGCCTGCCTATTTCTCTTTTGTCAGGAACACTGCATAAAGTCACCCCTTTCATATTGGCAAATTCACAAAATTGAACATAAGCAGCTCATCAAAATGAGCTAATTAGTCACATTAGACTTTGATTATAATTACTCTTTTGAGTGAAGCCTGAGTAGAAGACACTTGGTGTTAAGAGGTACACGCTAGGAGCATAGTCAGGGGTCAGTCCCACTGTTCTACAGCTCATAGGGACAAGCTCAGTAGGCTTTTATTATTTTTTAATCCAAAGTTAGGGGTGTTGTAGCTTTGGGCATGACAACCACATTAAGTCTAGAGTCAGAATTGTGTGTGGTGGTCGGAGAACAAAAACATTGTCTCCTGTGAAAACACAAACCTTCTTGGATGCGGGGCAGATGAAACATTTCTCTCTTACTAGCATCTTGGGGGATGTTTGTTTACACATATTCTCTAATGTGAAAAAAATGAACTTAATAGGGAGTAAAAGAAGAAAGATAGTATAAAGGGGAAGAAAACTGCTGAACAAGAAGGGCTTCCAAAGACCAACCTCTTCTGCTCCATAATTTTGCCTTTAGAATCTGACTCAGGGGAGGAAGAATTTGACTCCAAAAAAGTAACTTTCAAACACTTGTCTTTCTCACCCCAAAAATGAAACTTATTTTCAATTGAAAATACATCAGTTGAAATTGATGTATTTTGCTTATGCCTTCTGGTTAAGGCCATGGAGACAACAATTGCAGTTTTCTTAAGAATCCAAAGAATACATTTGAGTAAAGGGATTAGCTCTTTGTTAAGTCTTTATAAAGTACTTTCCACATGAAAAAGAAGGTCAGATAAAAAGCTATTCTTAATTAAAGGGAATGAATAGAACTGATTTCATAAAATTATAATGTTGTTTAATGACTATGGGAGATGGAGTGCAGGGCAGAAAACTGACATTTTGTTTGCTTTAATCAATGCACATTATATTAAAATCAATGTGGTCTATTATGTAAGGTCTATTGAAAAGAACTTTAATAAAGTCCAATCTATAAAGACTAACTAATTCAATTGAAATTTAACCTGATGATAGCTATAATGTTCACTCAGCACATATATTTTGAGTGCTTACTATGTACTAGGCACTGGGGAAGTATTGAAGTCACTTTTTCCTTCCCTTAAGGTACATAGTGTGTAGTAACTAGGTTAAGATTTTGATTTTATATTCGATTCAAGTGCACCTAACTGCATAGTATTTCACCTTCATTTTAAAGAACCATTTCAGTTGCATTTTATTTTTTAAGATTTATTTATTTACTTGATCCATTTTTAAACGCCCCCTTCCCCATTTACTGTTTTTGTGTCCATTTACTGGGCAATTCTCTGTGTCTGTTTCATCTCTTCTCATCCTCCTCCTCCAGTCCTCACCAGGATTCGATCTTGCAGACCTCCGATGTAGGAGAGAGGTGTTCTGCCATCTGCGCCACCTCGGCTCCTGGTTTTCAGGGCTTTCGGAGCATCTCGCCTTGTCTCTCTCCTTTTACATCATCATCTTGCTGCATGGCTCCTGGGGCCTGGCGGCTCACCAGCACACAGAGCATACATATATATATATTTTTTATTTTACCGGGAGGTCCCGGGGATCGAACCCAGGTCCCTCCATATGGCAGATGGACGCCCAACCATTTGAGCCACATCCGCCCCACTCAGTTGCATTTTAAATCAAACTTCAACTTGAAGCCAAATACATGAATTAAAAAATCAAATGCTAATGACCTTTCCAATTCTAATGGATGATTCCAGCTGTTAATGGAAAATGGAATGCTTCAGCTTCAAGTCTAAGGGAGTTTCGGGTATTAAAAAAAAATGGCTACTTATACTTTACAGTGTGCATAGTTTTGCTTCTTCTGGGTTTGCCTCTCTCATAAAGAAAATTAGGTTTCTAGCCATGCATACTTTCCACTTTGGCTTCCAGGAGGCTAAGGAACTGAATGGAGTGTTCCAAACTATTTTCAGTCTTCAGGTTTTTGTGTTTATCATGACTGTTCATTAAAATTTCCATTTCCCTGTTCCTGATTCTTGATTCATATTAATATTGAAGTTTATTCTATAACATTTGCCTTTGTTGAAAAGATGTTTCAATGGACAATGCCCATCCCAGGAAGCAGAGAGTGTCTGCAACTGCAAGCAATACAGTTCCATCCATTGGCCGCATGGGCTCTAAGCCCTCTCTCAATCAAAGACAGAGTTGGCATCACCATCTCAAAATCCTCAAGATTGAGGAATGAACAAACATAATGGTGAAAGCAACTATGGACTAAAGTAGACATATAATTATTCTAGCAAAGGAAGAACATGTATCATTGGCATAAAGACAGTAGCCACTAGAGGTTCTGAGGAGAGTGAAAGGGAAGAATAGGTGTAACATGGGGGCATTTTTGAGACATTGGAATTGACCTGCATGACATTGCAATGATGGATACAGGCCATTATACATTTTGTCAGCATCTATAAAATTGTGCAGGGCAGAGTATAAATTATAATGTTAACTATAGTCCTTGGCTAGTACAATGCTTCAATATGTGTTCATCAAATGAAAAATGTTAATGTGGGAAAGTGTTAGGACACTATTCACCTGCCATTGAGGGTTAGAGCAAGAGAGAGAGTTGGAGAAAGTGCATATGATTTTCCTTGCAAACACAGGTCAGCCAACATTTTCTAGTTTACTAGGGAGTCAAACTATTACATTATTAAAACTTAAAATTTTTTCTGGGAGATGGTATTTAATCATAGCCAGCTTCTTAGTTCTCCTTGACCCAGTACAAATTCAAGCACAAGTATTTTCCCTGTGTGGCTGTCTCTAATTCAATTTTAACACATGTGCCTTCTAGTATTTGGGACTGCACCTAAATAAAGCACTGAAATAGATGTACTTTGTGAACCTAGTCCTTGCCAGGTTTGTTTCACTAACTTGCTTCTGTTCTAGAGATGCAAGTGTGCTTTTTGATAAAGCAGATCATCTTCAAACCTGGCCCATGAATAAGTACAGAGTGAGAAAATGAGCTATTGTAGTGTTGCTCAGACAACACTGTCTGGCTAGGAAAAGGCAAAACTATAGAGAGTGAGTTTGCTACAATGAAAAGAGCACAGGTTTCCCAGCCTGGAGTCATTAAACTGTGGCCTGCCACCTTCCAGCTGTGTGACCTTGGACAGGTTGCTTAGCTTCTCCAAGCCTTCATGTATAAAACACATCAGTGAAGATCAACAATATGGAGACAAGTAGATCTATGCCTGCCTAAGGCCTCACAGTGTAGTGTTCAGTAAAGGGCAGTGGCCCTGGTGAACCTTGAGGGCTGAGACAAGGAGAAAACAGTTTGCTACACCTAGTAAAGGCATAAAGCCAGAGCTGTTATAAGAAATGGGCACTGCCATTTGAGTGACTCAGCAAACTCAATCATCCCTTCTGTCTCAGCTTCCTGGGGTGGACAGCATGGGTTACTCAAGAAAATGTATTTACTTGATTCCAAGACAATGCTTATATTCATGTTTTAATGTGCCTGAAGTCTGCAAACAACTTTCAATTGATTTACAAGCAATTGCACGCTGTAGTACCCTGCTCCTCTCCAGCCTGGAATGCTCTCCTTAAATTGGTGGAGCTGTTTCCAAACAATGGCATTTTGGAATGGGGTAAATAAGATATTAATCATGCATTGCAAGGCCAGCTACACCTTACCTGTGTTCAGCGCATTTGAAAACTCAGGGCCTCTCAAACCCGTACTGTTTCTATTACTTTTTTCCTTAAGATTTATTTTATTTATTTATCCCCCACCTTGCCACTTGTGCTTGCTGTCTGCTCTCTGTGTTTATTTGCTGCATGTTTTTCTGTGACTGCTTGTCTCCCTTTGTTGCATCATTTTTCTGTGTTGGCCACTGGCTGTCAGCTCTCCATGGGTGTGGGCCAGTTTGCCTTCACCAGGAGGCCCTGGGAAACAAACTTGGGGCCTCCTATGTGGTAGATGGGAGCCCAATTACTTGAGCCACATCCTCTTCCCTCTACTATATGTTTTGTGTCTGGCAGGCATGGCCACAGTGCTCAAATGAAGTCAAATGTGGATTTCACAGCCCTGTGGCTTTATGTAAATGGTGCCTTTTCTTGGAATGACTTTTCCATCTTTTCTCTGCAAGCACTTGTGAATGTTGTAAGCTTCACCCACACCTCATCCCCTCTTTCAAGCCCTTTCTGATATAGACAACACTTGCCCACAAGTGGAAATATCTCCCTTCTCTTTGTCCCACAGCTCTTTGTTCTACAGGACTCCTGATGTTTTGTTGCATTTACTTATTCATAGTTTCTCTGTACCCCACCTCCCACCCCTTAGAGCAGACACTACTTCTCATTCCTCTCCCCTTGATTAACATTTACGTGGAACATAGTAGATGTTTAAGAATTTCTGTTGAAATAAATATGCTCCATCCTACCCTTTGCCTGTAAGGAGCACTACAGAGCAAATAAGCTTTCAAGGCAATGTAAAAATAAATTTTAACCTAAAACTCCAAGTTGGAAAAGGGGGTGGGTACCTTCCAAAATGCATGTCACTATGAGGTGGCTGGAGGGTAAAGTGTCATTCTCTTTTCTCCCATAGGTTCTTCAGCTATGTGTTTTATTTGAGTTTATTAACCTGTATTTCCCTCATACACTGGGTCCAGAGTCCAATCTCTGCAGTCACTCTTATTCCTCCTGTATGAATCACACTGCGGATGTACTTCTTGTCAAATTCATCAGACAGATTTGCTACAGCAAAAGAAAACACTAAATATGCAGCTCCCATCTATTTTTTATAGCTGACATTCATTCCCAGCAAACAGCAAATGCTACCCAAGGATGAAAGCCTCTATAATTCCTGAAGTTTCCATTTTACTGTATGTAAAACTTCATGAATATTTTCATTGTGAGACTTTTTCAAATGTAAAGCAAAAAGTAAACTCCATTTATTTGAAAAATTCTTTAGAAAGTGCCACAACAAAGTTTTTTTTTCCAGAAAGAACAGCAGTGAACATGGCCATGGGGACCACAGAGGGCTAAAAATATCATCAGAATTATTTAACCTAACTATGTTTCATAAAGATAGATAGATAGATAGATAGATGATAGATAGATAGATAGATAGATAGATGATAGATGGATGGATGGATGGATGTAATCAAGTGTTCAAACACAAACCAGCTTAATTACAGATGCCTCACCTCCTATCAATTTCAACTTTCATTTTTCACCAGCCTCCAAGGCTATCCATACAACTGGCAGAATTCCTGAAGCTAAGGTGTTGCAACAGCAGTTGGTAGAGGCTCACAAGCACTCACAAATATTCTAGAACTCCTTTACCAGCACAACCAGGAAAAACAAGAAAAGAATTCTAGGAGATGACCTACTAATAACAGCAACAAGTCACACTGATGAAATACTTCTGATGCAGAGTCACTTATAATATCCCCAGTTGCATTTATGTCAGGTGTTCTGATGGGTGCCATTTTAAAGAAGGAACTAAGGCTTAGAACAACTAGGCAATGTGCTCCAAATTGTACAGCTAGTAAGTGGCAAAGGGGTTGAAAATGGTTGACTTTCAATTTGGATTGAAGGCCTATATAAACAAAGTCACAATGCTGTAAGTGGTTGTCCTTCTTCATCTTTGGACTTGAACAAAAGCAAGAGAAGAGCTATGGTCATATGTTTAGGCAACGTCATCTCCTAACCAGAGTTGCTTCTCTCCATTGACATTTTGGAAGGTCCCACGATGATCTACCTGCTCATAATATATTTCCCACCAGCTGGTCACCATGTCTAAAAATCTAGCAATTTCATTCTTAATATTTCCTATGGGCAGTCTCTATCTGTACACAGTCAAACAGTATCTGTGTATACCTAGTTTGGTTGTGACTGGGAATTTGTCATATATCCAATTTCTTTCAATCATACCCATCTCCAAAGATTACTAAAAACAAAATAAAAAGAAGAGAATCAAAATTTTAAATGTTCTGCTTGTAAAGATCACAAAAATTATGTATTACCTTCATCAGAGGAGCTATTGATATAATTCCTTAAGAATCACCTATTATGTCTTGCTTACCTGTAAAAGGGAGTCTGCGTGCCCCACCTCATACAATCTTTAC
>JAQZBX010111987.1:0-10245 GCA_029593785.1 Cabassous unicinctus
TTTTTTCTCGTCTGTTTTTTCTTTAGGAGGCACCGGGAGGCGGGCACTCAACTGCTGGAGCCACATCCACTCCCTGCTAATAGTCTTTTGTCACAAGGCCAAACCTCAAATCAAGGAGTGGAGACGGGGACTCCATGGCTCTAGTGGGAGGCGAAGGGCCCTTGTGTCCAGGGGGCACGCAGGCCCGTCTCCCCACCTGCACCCTGGGCTGGGCACGGCTTGGGCACTGGCCTGAGGGTGCCCCACGCTCCGCCTGGCCTTGCCGGGGGGTCAGCGGCTGGCAGGGAGTGGGCTGTGCAGGCCGCGACGAGGGGGCCACGTGGCCCAGCCCAGCGGCAGGGACGAGGGCGTTTCAAAGTCAGGCCGCCGCGGTGGCATCGTGGCGGCGGCAGGAGGGAATAGCTCCGCTCCCACCAGGCTGAGAATAGCTCAGAATTGGGTCACGCTCGCTAAGAGCTCCGGTCACAGCCTCCAGCCTTGGACAGTAATCAGCTTTCTCCCCGACATGTGTCCCTTCAAACGGGGGGCAGGCCGGGCGCGAGCACGGTTTTAGGAGAAGGAGGCAGAGGGGCTGGGGTGATGGGCAGCAACTATTTTTAGTGGCGTGGCCTTCCTCACGGCCCTGCCCCCTCCCTGCCTTGGCTCTCCCGCACCCCCTGCCCACCCTCCTGCTGCCCTCCCCCCGCCCAGGACCCGCCAGCCCACCACGGGCCAGGTGGCCCCTCTGCAGTTGCCAGTGCCGGCACCCGGTCACGGGCAGGGTCTGGGCGGGGCCCAGCGGGAAGTTGTGGGAGCCCCTCCACAGGCCGGCCTCTCCTGGCCTTTGCCTCCTAAGAGGGGCCCACGTGCAGCTGCCCAGAGACCCCCATTTCTGCCCGACAGCCACCTCCTAGGCGCAGTTGAGCATGGTCTAAGGGCCTCGGGGAGGCTGCCCTGCCTCTCTGCGGACCCCCGGGGCTCAGGTGTCTCCACACCCAGCTCCAAGCTGCCCCTCGACACCCAGTTCAGGCCCCACGTGGAACATGCCGAGCCCCCAGCCACGCTCCCAGGCGCTGCCCGGCGCCCTCTTCGCTCCGGGCCTGGGCTCGGCCTCCTCACGGGCCTGCCTGGGGCCTGCTGCCCTCTGCCCCCTTCCGCACACCTCCTGCCTGCCCCGGTGCACCCCGATGCGGGCAGGAGCCTTCCTCCAGCTGCCCTTGCTGCCTGGCCCAGGGCTGGCCCGCCAAGCTTCACCGTGTCCTGAGACCCTCCGTGGAGCTCGGTGCCCCTCGCTACCCGAACTCTAACGTGGGGATGTTGACCCAAAGCTCAGGCCCACCCCTCCCCACCACTGCCTGACTCTGAGCCCTATCGAGCCGTGTCCTCTGTGAAGCCGCCTCCCCCAGAAGGCAGTGCCCACGGCCGGCCAGCGCGGGGAGCCTGGCCCGGGTCCTGGGGCATGGGCCGCAGACCCCTCCTGGCTGACTGCTGAAGCCCCGAGCCCCCGGCCATGACTCAGGCAGAGCAAAGCGCAGTTCCCGGGGCCCCACAGAGGGGCCTCCAGGGCTTTCTCTGGGTTAGGCCACGTCGCCCAGGGGTACCCCAGCCGTGGGCTCACTGTGGGCCTCACAGGGCTCTCCCTGGGTGCCCTTCAGCCCAGGGACTCTGCGAGGTGTGGCCTGCATCTCCTGGGAGCCTGTCACAGAGGTGGCAGTTCAGCCAGATCCCCAGTGATTCCAGCAGTAACGTTTGAGAAGCCAGCATTTGGCTCATCTTTTTTCTCCTTTTTGCTTTCACCAGTAGGAAGCTCAGAGCCAAACCTGCTGCTCATCTGGCAAAAGTATACAGAACTTCGCTTTGGTTTTGTTCTACTTTTTTTTTTACCTGTTTTCCCCTGGTGTCTTGATTTTCTTACTTTATGCAGAATGTCTTGTTGCGTGGCATATTTCATTGTAAGCAAGGTGAGTTGTAAGTAGATAAACTCAGCACGGCTGTTAGATTCCATCACATTACCATTGGATAGGTCTTTGTTTCCTGTCTGTAGACCAAGCCTGAGGTCTGAGATGGGTGACAGGCCTCGGAGCCCAAGTCCATGTTTTCACCTGAGTACGCTGCCACCAGGTGGTGCATCAACGAGTCAAGCTCATCCTTGTAACAGGACATTCGCGACCTTACTCAGCTCCTACCATATGCCAGGCAGTGTTACTGGTTCCTTAATCTTTGCAAACCTCCCAGGCAGTTATTCTCACTTCCCAGGCAGCAAAACCATTCCTAAGCATCCGCCACAGGTACGTTTATAAAAGGTCCACGGGGCAGTGCTTCTCCAAACGTCATCCTTGGACCAGCTGTGCTCGGTGGGAATGCGGATTCTCAGCCCCACCACAGACTGACAAAATCAGGAACTCTGGGGTTGTGGCCCAGCCACGTGCGTTTAGGGGCCTCCAGGGGATGCTGGATGTTTGCGAGCCACTGGCAAGGAAACCAGGATGTGCAAACCTTTCTTATTTTTTTAGGAGGTACAGGGGATTGAACCCTGGACCTCGTAGGTGGAAAGCAGGCGCTCAACCACTGAGCCACACCCGCTCCCCTCTTCTTTTTCTTCAAACACCTTTATTCAAGGCACTTAAGCAGCAGGGTCCCAACCCTGTGGAAGCCTCTGGGCCTGTGTCGCGTCCCACCGCTCTCTCCAAGGCGGCCGTGCTTACTGTTGCCTCCATTCAGCTTGAATGAGCTTCCATGGCCCCCATGTCCTCCTCTTGGGATGACAGCCCCTTCCTGAGCTTCGCAGCCCAGAGGGCAGAGGGGACCAAAGGGGCCCAGGGGCCGGTCCCTGTGGGCCTCGGTGGGCCCAGATCTGGACAAACCAAATGCTTTAAGTGGACCTGTCGGGGCGTCGCCTTGTGGTGTGATATTGGGGTGCTGAGACCATAGGGAGCCTGGCACTGCTTCAGAAGCACAGGTGTGGGGGGGCTGAGGCAAGGCTGCCAAGTTGGCCCTGGGGGGACCTGGGAGCTGGGCCCCATGATTCTTAGTATGGTTCCTCTATTTTTGCATTTGTTTGAAATTCTCCTATAATGACAAGTTAAAAAAAAAAAGGCCGGCCCCAGGCCCATGCCGGCCACTTATCTTTCGTCTGCACTTGGTCAAGGTGGCTGCCCGGACCACGTTCACCTCTGGGCTCCCGGGACTAAACCAGCCACAAGTCCCCGCCTCTGCGGGGCTCTGGGCAGCCGCTGCGTCCCCCTTAAGTTGGGGGACCCAATGTGGAGGCGGCAGCAGCTAGCAGGAGCTCGGCTGTAGCGCCGAGGTGAGGGCGTTGGCCTGCCCCCAGGACCCCCAGGGGGGGTGGGCTCCACTCCCCAGTGCCCCCAGCAGGGTGGGCTCCAGCCCCCGGCGCCCCCAGGACCCCCAAGGGGGTGGGCGTCAGGCCGCAGCGCCGCCTCGGGGCTGGGGCTGGGGCTGGAGGTGATGCCGTGGGCCTGGGGTGGCGCCGGGGCAAGGGAGCCCTCTCTGCCCACCCCGAGAAGACCCCTTCAACCGTGCTGTGACCACCGCAGGGTCCCCGGCCCCCCTGCTCCCGCCAGGCCCCAGGCAGCCACTCAGCTGCTCTGCCACTACCCATTAATTTGCCTAGAAAGTAGTTTTTTTAAAAGTATTTCGTTTTCTTGAGGTGAAAGTCACAGAATCAAACGAACCGCTTTAAAGTGAACAACTCAGTGGAGTTCAGTCTTCAGTGTTGCGCAAGCACCGCGGCTGGCCAGTTCCAGAAGGTCCGCACCCCCGGAGGAGAGCCTGGCCTGCTCAGCAGCCCCCGCCGCGCCCCGGGCCGCCCCCTGCTTCCTGTCTTGACGGGCTGCGGTTCTGGGCGCTCCACGCACGCGGGGCAGGGAAGGGGTGCGGGGCAGGGAAGGGGTGCGGCGCAGGGAAGGGGTGCGGCGCAGGGAAGGGGTGCGGCGCAGGGAAGGGGTGCGGCGCAGGGAAGGGGTGCGTCGGGGCTGCCTTCTTCCAGGCGTGAAAACGCATTTTTAAACGAGGCACTGAACCGCGATTGCCGAGGTCTCTGATCCGAGAGCCCGTGGTTTCAACGTGGCAGGAGCCGGAGCTGCGGGGGCGCCGCGAAGGAATGCGGGGCGGGGCGGCGGGGGCCGCAGGGGCTTGTTGGTAAGCTCCCGCACAATGGACATTCCGGCGCCGGGCGATGGGAAGGGGGCATTTACGGGGTGGGGGACGGTGCTCAGGCCCCGGGTCGCCCCAGGGCAAGCAGCCCCCGCTCGGGTTTTGTGCCGCTCACGCCGCTGCCCCCAGGCTCCCGCAGACCCCGGGCCGCCTCTGCTCCCGTCCCCACGCTCTGCTGCTCCCGCCTCTGCTCTCCCCGCCCCCCGCCTCCGCTGGCGCAGCCTGGCCTCTGCCCCGGGCCGCGCAGGGCTTGCTTTGCGCCTGGCGGCTCCGCTTCCTCCCTCCGTGGCGAGACTGCTAAGGAGCTCGGCCGAGGGCCACCGCTGGGGGGACGCGAGACGGGGGCCGGCAGCCGGGCGAGGGGGTCCCCGTGCGCCCCTGCGCTCCGCGGCTTGCGACTGCCCCGCCCCTCGCCCCTGCCTCCATTCTGCGGGTCCCCCATGGAATCCTGGAGCACCTGGGGCGCCCCCGCCAGGCCCCGGGCCCCTGCAGCCGCGCCCCACGCTCTGCCACCTCCCTCCTCCCAGGGCGGGCGGCGGGACCCCCACCCCTCCGCCCTGGTCCTCCTGCTCTGAGCCGCTGGTGGGTGCTCAGCCCTCGCGGGCGGCAGCCCTGCCCCCTAAAGACTGCTGGGCCCGCCTTGCACCTCTTCAAACCCCCTCCTGCTGAGCCCCCCAGGCCGGGCCCTCCGCCATCCGTGCGCGTGGGCCTGGGCTCGGGTTCCTTGGGCACAGCCTGGGAAAGGCAGGGCCTGAGCCTCTCTGAGCCCGTCTCCTCCGTGGCGTGGGGTGACCACAGGAGCTTGAGCGCCGCCTGGAGAGGCGCCCAGGGGTCCCCAGGCCGGCCACCCCCCACTCCCGCCGCACACGCACGCGCACACGCACACGCGGGCACATGTACACGGGCACTCGCACCGCTGGGATCCGGGGGCGCCGGCTTCCAGCTGCTGGGAGGCGGGGCCGCCAGGCCGCACGTTGTGGCTCCCCCCCCCCACAAACCGCCGCCCCCCCGCCTCCTAACGCCTCAGGCTCCCCCACCCTTTCCCGCAGCCCCCCCCCCCGGAAGCCCGCCTGCCTGTCCTGGGCACCCAGACAGTCCCTGGGCCGGCCCAGCGTCTGGGGTGGGGTCTGCGCCGCCAACAGGTGCTGTCACTTGATCAGCAGCAAAGCCGGGGGCGGGGCTGCTCCTGCCCAGCCCCTGTCCCCGGCGGAAGCCCTGGCCTGGCCCAGGCCGAGCTGGGCCCCTCAGGGCCTCCCCTAGGCTGGGAGCCGGGGACAAAGAGGCAGCTGCCAGCGGGGCGGGGCGGGGGCCCGCGGCCTTTGTGCGCGCCAGGCCCTTCCTGGCGACCTCACCGCCGGCCTGAGAAGGGTCCTTTCTTCCCAAAGGCGGCAGTTGGGACAAAGCCGCTAACAGGCTGGGGCCAGCGGCCGGCCCCCCTCACGGCATAAATTAAGGGGGCCGAGGTGGGGGAGGGGAGGGCGGCTGCAGCTGGCTCCAGGAGGCGGGGGCTGGGGGACCCCGCGCACAGGCATACAGAGGCAGGCAAACCGAGCCCCCAACTCACATAGCCGCAGGCTCCCGCACTCCAGGCCCATTCACTCACTCATTCAGTCATTCACTCATTCATTGCCACTCCTTCCTGCCTTCTGCAATGGCTGCTGGGCTCCCTCCTGGCCCCTGCTCTGCACGCTGAATGCCTGGGAAGGGTGATTGGTAAGGGGCTCCCAGGCTGGGGGGTCCTTGGGGCAGATATCCTCCTCCCACCACTCAGATGCGGTGACGCAGCAGGGTCTCTAAGCTGCCCATCCGTCCCTATGGTCTGGAAATTCCCAACATCTGGGGACACCGAGGCCCAGCACGTGCCCAGGCCTGGGGTCACGCAAAAGGCCTCAGGCCGGCCCAGAAGGTCAGGAAAATATTTGGTTTTCAATGTTGGTGTCTGGTGACATTTGTAGCTTCCTGTCCCCAGGGCCCGGGCGCTCCACAAAGCATCCTCACAGCCCCTGCTGGCCCTCAGCCACCAGCATCCCGCCCTCTGCGTGGCACCTCTCCCTGCCTTGGCGATGACCCGGCTGGAGGCCCTGTCGGGTCAGGGGAGCCCAGGTGGCCGACAGCAGGCCACCGGGCCCTGTGGACGTCATGGATGAGGACGGGTGGTCCCAGCCCTGCTCCGTGTCCAGCACGAGGCCCACGCTAGCCCTGGCTCCCAGGCCCCTCTCACTCAGCCTCCCAGCAGCCCCCACCCTCTGGACCCCACCCCTCAGTGTGGATACACCTGGGTCCTAGGCCAGGAAGGCTTCCTGCTGGGGGAGGCAGCAGACCTTGGAGGTCAGACCCAGCCTGGCAAGCAGGATTTAATGTTAGGTCAGAAGCTCTCCTTCGAATAACAGCAACAGACTGTGGCCTGGGGTTCTGGCCATGCCGGTGACAGGTGGCAGAGGGGGCATCTCAGGGCAGGAAGGGCACCTGTCCGCAGAGAGGCACCTGGCTCAGGTCTCGTTCTGCCCATCCCCGCGAGGGCTGGGCACCGACAGCCTCGGCCTGAGGCCTGTGGTCCCAGACAAGGAGGCCTTCCCAGGGGTGCGACCTCCCAGCAGCACAGAGCACCCAGGGCCCCTGGGCGAGTCCTCACCCCGCCCGGGAGGCGGGAAGGGTGCTTACAAGGTTGAGCACTAGCTAGGTGCCGGGCTTCCCCGCGCTGCCCGGCTCCCCTTTTATGGTGAGGAAACTTGTCCCGTCCTGCAGGACAATCAACTGGGGACTCAGGTCCTGTGAAGAGAGAATGGTATGGGACAAGAGACACGAAGAACGACAGCAAGACGGGATTCTGATCAAGCTGCAAAGGTTTATTGAAGAGGGAGGGTATATATACTCTGAAGGAAGAGGGTGAGGCTAGTAAGGACGGGTGGCGGTTTGGGATTGGTGGCTGTTGTTGCTAGGGTAGGTGGCAGAAAAGCTTTAGGCGCGAACTCTCTTAACTTCCCTGAAGAAGGCTAACTGTAGCTTAAGCTGTTCTTGTATCAGCCCTGGCGGCCATGTTACGTGTCACCGGTGTTGCTGACAAGGTGCATAATATGAGTGCTACTGTGAAGGTCCCCAACATCTCCTCCCTTTGTATTTCAAAAGGATGGAGGAAGGATGCTGAATGGGCATCCTTTTGGCATTAACCTGCTGGGGGAAACAGAGGCCTCATTCCCCAAGTTGTTTGTGGCTCTGTTTTTTTGGGGAGGGGGATTTTTGCAGAGCGAACCCCTATGCAAATGAGGCGTATTTCTCAAGGAGCTCAAAATCGGCCTTTGCTTGTTTCGGCCCTCCTTTGCAGTGCTTTGCCTCGCACCCAGCGGTACCAACCATAGCATAAGCTAGGAGCATGTTTTTGAGCAGCATGCTGTTCCCGTAGGAGGGGGTTTCTTACCCTTCCGGGTGAGTAGCACTCAGGTTTTCTGGATTTATGCCTTGGTCAGCGAGGTGGAGTCGGTGATAATGTGCTTGAATGGGCCTGCCTAGGGCAGAATCGATCTGATCTTTAACTAGCTGTATGCTTTTTTTTAAGGCCCAGGGTGCAAAGGATAATATAAGGAGTAGAGTTAATAGGGGGCCTAGCACGGGGAGGTGGTATGGGAGGACAGTATCGAATCCCCAAGAGAGGCCTCCTTGGGCTTCCCGTTCGTGTTTGCGGTTTGCAATCCCTTCCCTGAGCTTGGTCATGGAATCTCTAATTATACCTGAATGGTCAGCGTAAAAACAGCACTCTTCGCCCAAAGCAGCACAAAGCCCTCCTTGTTTAAGAAAAAGGAGGTCTAGACCCCTCCTATTCTGGAGGACAACTTCTGATAGGAATGTGAGGGATTTCTCAAGGTGGGAGATGGAGGTCTCGATGCGGGCTAAGTGTTCGTCCACTGCAGCTCTTAGGTGAGAGAGACCCTGTTGTTGCATGACGAGAGAGGCGGTTCCCGTGCTCAAGCCGACGATACCTAAAATAGAGGCAATGGTAATAGCCGTAACAAGTTCTCTTTTTTGTATGTTTATGGCATTAGAAGGCTGTGGGTCCCAGCGGTGGTAGAGGTCCTCGTCACTACGGTAGAGGACACGCGGAAGGATAAACATTAAAACGCACACCTCTCCTGTATTATTGAGGACTGCTGAAGCCACACAGGGGGTGAGACCTGAGGAGGGGCACAGCCATTTTGCCCCGGCTGGGGGAATGTAATATTTAGCTTGAGAAGGGGCAGTTATACGCGTACAGACCCGAGTTAAGGCGGCAGAAATATTATTGAAGGCGTTACCCACACACTGTCCAGTGTTTAGAACGGACTGTATGGTGAGGCCAACCCTCTTGTCATTGCTCCAATGACACTGCTGGGGGTCATCTTCAGAGGAAGTACTAAAGGTGGTATTGATGGCTATGGCGTCGTAATAAGGGGGCCTAACAGAAAGGCATAGCCAACAACTGCGAGTAAAGTTGGGTTAGGAAGCATTTAGGGAAAGGAAGGTAGCGTTAAGCAACTCCAAGAGCGGACTGTTGAAGGCAGGGTCAGGGCTAGAGTTAGAGATAAGAGAGGTGCCGTTGGGCGTAGCGGACGCCAGTGAGGCACTTGTAGATTGGTGGGTTGCAGGGGGGACGCTTGGGGGAGAGGGGGCTAGAACTTTATTAGGGCCTATTGGGCCTTGGGGCGAGGCTACCGGTTCCTTTTTGATAAGCAGGAGTGCACCAGGGTCAGCGCCAGCTACATACAGCCTAATTCCCCAAGTACGACCAATGATCCAGGAGGGATCTGTAGGATTAGTAACCGAGAGAGCGAGATTGGAACAGGTGTTTTTGGGTTTTCCCCGAGGGAGGCGATTATATGGCCGGGTACATCCGGCGGGCGCAAATTGTGCCGTAAGGAATTGGTCCTTACTTGGGGCTGGCCAGCCGGTAGCCACTGTTACGCATTCCCAGTAGGCGCAATAGTAATGCGTGGGCTGATTGCAATACGTGCGTCCCTGGGAGGAACTGGGGCAGAGGTAAACATCCTGCGTATTAATATAGGTGTCACCAAAGTCCCGAAGCGAGGGACGATAGAAGAGTTTGCTAATTGGGGCGGTAAAGATGGGGGAGGCAGAAATGTTGGTTTGTAAAATTACTGCATCCTCCCATCTGGAGAGAGTCCATTTGTAAGGCTGGTGAGGGTTGCTGGCCAGTTCAGATGAAACGGCGCTTAGTAGGGAGGAGGTAAAGATAATAATTTTGAGTAGAGAAAATATTATAGACATGCTATCAGAATCAACAGCCAAATATACGTTACAAATGCCAGGATCAGAGAGATGCGTTGGGTGGTGGTCCAAGTGTCAGGAGTGCTGGTATACAGCACGAGGATTCCGCAGCGAGCAGCGAGCCCACACAGGAGAAATCCAGGCTCACTGCTCAATAGCATCGATACTATCTACAAAAGAAAAGAGAGAGACCTTTCTCAGGGAGGGGAGGCCGAACCCTGGAAGATTTGTTATTTAGGCGAGGGGGCACTGGGTGGAGATGTTGAGGCATTAGGGTGGGGCTCCAACAACGGGGAGTCGACCTGTCTTATCAGTCTCTCTGGGAGCCAGCGAGGGCCTTCTTTTTCTCGATCATATATGTAAGCAGAGCCTCGTCCCCAAATGATAACGGGGTCAGGCCCATTCCATCTCGATGTTAAGGGGTCACGCCACATAACAGTGGCCTGTTGCGTTTGCGTCTTGGGATGCCAGTGCCTGTCAGCAGCAGATTGTGCATTAATATCCAGGGTTAAAAAGTTAAGAACAAAAAGGGCATGGTGTAGAAGGTCTCGGGGACGTTGTTTGGAGAGGTTGAGGGAACTCTCGGTTAAGCGGCACAGGGCATTTTTTAGGGTGCGGTGCGCCCGTTCTACCAATCCCTGACCTTGGGGGTTATATGGAATTCCTGTAACATGTGTAACATGTACCTGTTGACAGAAGGTTTGGAAGTTTTTTCCTGTATATCCAGGTCCATTATCTGTTTTAATGAGTTTGGGTTGGCCTAATATGGCGAAACAATTTAGCAAATGAGAAATAACATGTTTTGAGGCTTCCCCTGTTTGTAAGCTAGCTTGA
>JAQZBX010111988.1:0-10236 GCA_029593785.1 Cabassous unicinctus
CCCTTATTAACACTATGTATTAGTATTGTACATTTGTTAAAGTTCATGAGTGAACACTCTCATATTTTTACTGTTAACCACAGTCCCTCTTCCACCGTGTTGTTCACTGTGTTATATTTCCCCTCTTTTTGAAAAAAAAAAATTGTGTCTAGCTTCTGCCACTGTATCTTGAGAATTTATGATGGGGTAAGGAGGGAGATTAGGGAAGGCCAGGTGGTCAACTCGTTGCTCTGAGAGGGTTGAACCTGTATGCCAAAGGTTAGGGGGAATGTTGTCTTCACCTCACTGTACTAGGGGGGCTAAGACTCCAACCCAAAGATTGGTAAGGTGTGGAAATCACCCCAACACTCTTGGAGGGTGAGGTCTGGAGTTTGGTCGACACCCAGATGCTTGATGAAGGTGGAACCAAGAAAGTGGTCATTGGGCAAGCCTGTGGAAAGGGTGGGTTCCCAAGTGGTTCCAAGGAGAAGAAACCATCATCTTAAGAATGACTTTCAGACTTTGAAATCGCATGGAGTATGCCCTGCAAGTTCACTGAACTGTAAAGGATCCATGACTCATGTTTAACATCCCAGTTTCTCCTTATGATATTGAAAATGTTTATCCTTTGTCTTTCCATTTGTATATTGGAAGCAGTTAAATGGTTTTGTAAGTTTCAGAGGTCTATAGGAGACAGGACTTTGCCCCAAGAGAAACTGTATTTCTTTAAACTGCCTATGATATGGTTTTGTACTTGAATTGTTACTGATTTAAAGTTTTTTTGAATATTGTAATGTATTTTTGGAATTCAGAGGGTGGAGTGTTACAGTTGGGCAGTTTTGATGTAATTATGAATTCCAAAAATATAATTGGATCATGCTTGTAAACTGATCTGTTAATCTGGGCATGATTAGGTTATGATTACGGTGTTGAGCCCCACCCCTTGGTTGGTGGGGAATCGAATATAAAAGGCAAGGCACAGAACAGAGTTGAAGCAGTCTTTTGAGAAGCAGTTTTGATGTTGGAAAGAAGGCCCCAGGAGAAGAGAAGCAAGCCATTCGCCTGATCGTCTACAGCTGACCTTGTGGAGGAAACAGGAGCTAAGCCCGGAGAGAAATGCAGCCCCGGGAAGAGAGGAACCCGAGAAGCCTGAACCCTGGCAAACAAAGGCAGCTGTCTTGCTCTAACACGTGGCAATGGACTGTGGTGAGAGAAGAAACTTAATGCTTTATGGCCTGGTATCTGTGGACCTCTACCCCAAATAAATACCCTTTGTAAAGACCAACCCATTTTTGGTATTTCACATTAGCACCCCTTTGGTTGATTAATACAGTTGCTATATGTGTCCTGAAAGAAAATTTTGTCTCCTGTAACCACAGACTTGAGATATCTGAGAATCAAACCTAGACTCTCATTGTACGAGTAGCAGAATTACAGAGGATACTAAAATTTCAACTCTACATGGTTTCTGTAATTAAAGTGAAGGCATTGATTGGAAAGGAGTGGAACCTCAAGGATTGGGATGGAGACATATGGGATGATGATAATATTGGTGGAGACATTGGAACCCTAAATTCTGCTGAAACTTTACCAGATAAACCTGCAATGGCCTGCGCTGTAGAGACCAGACCTTGTCAACCTTGTACCATCCATCCTCCAGCCTGCCCCAGAGAGTCCAAACCTCCTTCAGCCCTGAGGTGGGCACCAGCCAAAGTGCAGCATGCACTGCCCAGCCTCCAGCCTGCCCCAGAGAGTCTGGACCTCCTCCCAGTCACAAGGCAGGTACCAGCCAAACTCCAGCATGCACTGCCCAACTTCCAGTCTGCCCTGAGGAATCTGCCTTCCAACCCCTGCCTGAAGAAATTAATCCTGTCTCACCAGAAGAAAATGCAAAGGAATGCCCTGAGGTCAGTAGGTTGCAAGACATTTCTAATCCTTCTCCTTACCCACCCCCACCACTCCTCTTGTCTTTGAGACCTATTACTAGACTAAAATTACAACAAGCCCCCAAAGGTGAAATACAAAGTGTGACCCATGAGGAAGTATGCTACACTCTGAAAGAACTACATAAGTTTTCCAACTTATATAGATTGAAATCAGGGGAATATGTGTGGGAATGGATACTAAGGGTATGGGATAATGGTGGAAGGAATATAAAGTTGGATCATACTGAATTTATTGATATAGGCCCACTAAGCAGAAATTCTAGATTCAACGCTATAGCTCGAGGGGTTAGAAAGGGCTCTAACAGTTTGTTTGGGTGGCTGACTGAAACATGGACCAAAAGATGGCCTAGCATGTCTGAGGTTGAGATGTCCGATTTGCCCTGGTATACAGTAGATGAGGGGATTCAAAGGCTTAGATTGGAATGCTAGAATGGATTTATCATTTGAGATCTGCCCACCCACCCCAGGAATGTCTAGAGATCACACCTTTAACCAGGACTATGAGTTTGTAAGACTAACCCCATGTTCTCTGAAGAGTCCAAATATTAATATAGGGAGGGCTGTAATGAAATTGGAATCCTTAAACATTATGGTGATGATTGGATCTCCATCTGGTAAAAGTCAAGTATCAGCAGTTAATCACCAAAGACAAGGTGGGCGTGGCTACCACAATGAAAGGTAGATTCAAAACAGCACTCAGAATAGTCTGAGTCGCATGGAGTTATGGCATTGGTTAATAGCTCATGGGGTACCTAGAAGTGAAATATGTGGGCAGTCTACTAAATTTCTTCTGGATCTGTATAAGCAGAAGAGTTCTAGGTTGAGTGAACAAAACCCTAACTCAATTTACAGATGCAGAGAATCACGGCCCCTTAATCAATTCCCAGACTTGAGACAGTTTACAGACCCAGAGCCCCTTGAATGAGGAGAAGACCAGGTTCCCTTGGGGAAGGATCCTGTTAAACTGCCAAAAATTTATACTGTTAATCTTCTTCCCATCTTTCCCAGGGAGATCTGTGGCCTTTGGCCAGAGTAACTGTGCATTGGGGAAGAAGAAATGATCAGACATTTCAGGGATTATTAGACACTGGCTCAGAAGTGACATTAATTCCAGGAGACCCAAAACGTCACTGTGGTCCACCAGTCAGAGTACGGGCTTATGGAGGTCAGGTGATTCATGGAGTTTTAGCTCAGGTCCATCTCACACTGGGTCCAGTGTGTCCCTGGACCCATTCTGTGGTTATTTCCCCAGTTCCAGAATGCATAATTGGAATAGACATACTCAGAAACTGGCGGAATCTCCACATTGGATCCCTGATTTGTGGAGTGAGGGCTATTAGGGTTGGAAAGGCCAAGTGAAAGCCACTAGAACTGCCCCTACTTAGCAAAATAGTAAATCAAAGGCAATACCAGATTCCTGGAGGGATTGCAGAGATTAGTGCCACCATTAAGGATTTGAAGGATGCAGGGGTGGTGATTCCCACCACATCCCCATTCAACTCTGCATTTGGCCTGTGCAGAAAACAGATGGATCTTGGAGGATGACAGTAGATTATCATAAACTTAACCAGGTGATGACTCCAATTGCAGCTGCTGTCCCAGATGATGTATCATTGCTTGAGCAAATCAACACTTCCCCTGGTACCTGGTATGCAGCTGTTGATCTGGCAAATGCTTTTTTCTCAATTGCCATTAGTAAGGACCACCAGAAACAGTTTGTTTTTAGTTGGCAAGGCCAGCAGTATACCTTCACAGTCCTGCCTCAGGGGTATATCAACTCTCCAGCCCTATGTCATAATATTGTCCGCAGGGACCTTGATGGTCTCTCCCTCCCACGAGACATCACACTGGTCCATTATATTGATGATATCATGTTAATAGGACCTACTGAGCAAGAAGCAGCAAAGACTCTAGATTTATTGGTAAGGCATTTGTGTGAGAGAGGATGGGAGATAAATCCAACAAAAATACAGGATCCTTCCACCTCAGTGAAATTTCTAGGTGTCCAGTGTTGTGGGGCATGTCAAGCTATCCCTTCTAAAGTAAAGGATAAGCTGTTGCATCTGGCCCTTCCTACAACCAAAAAAGAGGCACAATGCTTAATTGGCTTCTTTGGATTTTGGAGCCAACACATTCCTCATTTGGGTGTACTACTCCAGCCCATTTACTGAGTGACCAGAAAAGCTGCTAGTTTTGATTGGGAAACCAAACAAGAGGAGGCCCTGTGACAGGTCCAGGCTGCTGTGCAAACGGCACTGTCACTTGGACCATATGATCCAGCAGATCCAATGGGGCTGGAAGTTTCAGTGGCAAATAGAGATGGTGTCTGGAGCCTTTAGCAGGCCCCTATAGGGGAATCACAATGCAGACCCTTAGGATTTTGGAGCAAAGCCTTGCCATCCTCTGCAGATAACTACTTCCCTTTTGAGAAGCAGCTTTTGGCTTGCTACTGGGCCTTAGTAGAGACTGAATGCTTAACTATGGGCCATCAAGTTACCATGAGACCTGAGTTGCCTATCATGGGCTGGGTATTGTCTGACTCACCAAACCATAAGGTTGGGCGTGCACATCAGCACTCCTTAATAAAGTGGAAGTGGTATATAAGAGATAGGGTTCAAGTGTGTCCTGAAGGCACAGGTAAGTTACATGAGGAAGTGGCCCAAATGCCCATGGTCACCATCCCTGCCATGTTACTTTCTCTTTCCCAGCCCACAGCTTTGGCCTCTTGGGGAGTCTCTTACAATCAGTTGCCTGAGGATGAGAAAACTCGGGCCTGGTTTACCAATGGTTCTTCACGATATGCAGGTATCACCCAAAAGTGGACAGCTGCAGCACTGCAGCCCTTTCCTGGGACTGAAGGATAGTGGTGAGGGCAAATCCTCCTAGTGGGCAGAACTTTGGGCAGTGCACCTGGTTGTTCATTTTGCTTGGAAGAAGAAATGGCCAGAGGTATGTTTGTACACTGATTCATGGGCTGTTGCCAATGGTTTGGCTGGATGGTCAGGGACTTGGAAGGAACATGATTGGAAAACTGGTGACAAGGACATCTGGGGAAGAGGTATGTGGATAGACCTTTCTGAGTGGGCAAAAAACATGAACATATTTGTGTCCCATGTGAATGCTCACCAGAGGGTGACTTCAGCAGAGGAAGATTTCAACAATTAAGTGGATAAGATGACCCACTCTGTGGCTAATGTTCAGCCTCTTTCCCCAGGCACTCCTGTCATTGCCCAATGGGCTCATGAACAAAGTGGCCATGGATGTAAGGAGAGAGGTTATGTATGGGTTCAGCAACATGGACTTCCCCTCACCAAGGCTGACTTGGCTACAGCCACTGCTGAATGCCCAATCTGCCAGCAGCAGAGACCCACATGTAGCCCCTGATATGGCATCATTCCTCAAGGTGACCAGCCTGCTACCTGGTAGTAGGTTGACTACATTGGGCCACTTCCACCATGGAAGGGGCAGCGATTTGTTTTAACTGGAATAGGCACATACTCTGGATATGGGTTTACATTTCTTGCATGCAATTCTTCTTCCAAAACTACCATCCATGGACTTACCAAATGTCTTATCTACTGCCATGGCATTCCACACAGCATTGTTTCTGATCAAGGAACCCATTTCACAGCAAATGATGTGCAGGAAGGGGCACATGCCCATGGAATTTACTGGTCTTACCATGTTTCCCATCACCCTGGATTAATGAAACAGTGGAATGGCCTTTTGAAGACTCAATTATGGTGCCAACTAGGTGGCAATACCTTGCAGTGCTGGGGCAATGTTCTCCAGGAGGCTGTGTATGCTCTAAATCAGCATCCACTCTATGGTGCTGTTTCTCCCATAACCAGGATTCATGGGTCCAGGAATCAAGGGGTGGAAATGGGAGTGGCACCACTCACTATTACCCCTAGTGACCCACTAGGAAAATTTTTGCTTCCTGTCCCTGCAACCTTAAGCTCTGCTGATCTACAGGTTTCCTTCCCAAAAGAAGGAGCGCTGCCACCAGGGAACAGAGCAATGATTCCATTGAACTGGAAGTTAAGACTGCCACCTGGCCACTTTGGGCTCCTTTTACCTGTGAATCACCAGGCAAAGAAGGGAATTACTGTACTGGCTGGGGTGATTGATCCTGACTATTAAGGGGAAATAGGACTACATCTACCTAATGGGGGTAAAGGAGAGTTTGACTGGAATACAGAAGATCCTCTAGGGCATCTCCTAGTACTGCCATGCCCTGTGATTAAAGTCAATGGAAAATTGTAACAAACCAATCCAAGCAGGACCAACAATGGCCCAGAATCTTCAGGAATGAAAATCTGGGTCACCCCACCGGGCTTAGAACCATGGCCATCCGAAGTGCTTGCTGAGGGTAATGGGAGTATGGAATGGGTAGTGGAAGAAGGTAGTGATAAATATGAACTTTGACCACATGACCAGTTACAGAAACGAGGACTGTAATAGTCATGAACCCTTCTTCCTTGTTTTATTATGAGTATGATTGTATATGTACACAAAACAAATTTATTTTCTTCCCCAAGCTTTTCCCCTATCATATGAAAAGTTGTATTATTTTCATGTCATAAATTTAAGGATGTCAAGTTTAAGAGTGAATATTACTGAAGGACTTGCATCCTATTCTGTAGGGAATTAATGTGTTTTTGGTTGTATGCAGGCAAGTTGAACATTGTTAGGTGGAAATATATATGTATATATGCTTCCCATCAGCAATGGGTGATGCTTTATCCAATCAGTTGAATGCCTTAAATGGGGAAGTGATTTCAACATTCAGAGAGAATTTCCCAGCTTGTCGTTGGACAGCCAACTTCTCCCAGAAACTCATAAAGGCCTTTTCATTGGACTTTCATCGGAGCCCCTGGTTTGCAGCCTGCCTGCTGAACCTGGACTTGTGCATCCCCACGGTTGCGTGAAAGACTCTTATAAAATCTCGTATTATTGACAGATATCTCCTGTCGATTCTCTTTCCTGAGAGAACCCTGACTAATAAAGACCTGTATTCAGAAAACTACAAAACATTGCAAAAAGAAACTGAAGAGGACTTAATTAAATGGAAGGACATTCCGTGTTCATGGATTGGAGGACTAAATATCATTAAGATGTCAATTCTTCCCAAACTGATTTACAGATTCAATGCAATCCCAACAAAAATCCCAACAGCCTTTTTTTTGCAGAAATTGAGCAGCTAATAATCAAATATATTTGGAAGGGTATGGGGCCCCGAACAGAGAAAAAAGTCTTAAAAAGAAGAAAGAAGTTGAAGGACTCTCACTTCTGGACTTTAAAGCATATTACTTAGCTACAGGAGAAAAAATAGCATGGTACTGGCATAAGGACAGACAGATTGACCAATTGGAACTGAATCGAGAACCCAGAAATTGACCCTCACATCTACAGTCAAGTGTTTTTTGACAAGGCTGTTAAGCCCACCCAGCTGCACCAGAACAGTCTATTCAACAAATGGTGCTGGCAGAACTGTATATCCATATCCAAAAGAAAGAAAGGGGACCCTTATTTAATACCTTAGACAAAAATTTGCTCACAATGGATCAAGGACCTAAATATAAAAACAACAACCATAAGACTCCTAGAAGAAAATGTAAGAAAACATCTTCAAGATGTTGTGGTAGGTGGTAGTTTCTTAAACCTTACACCCAAAGCACTTGCAACAAAAGAAAAAATAGATAAATGGGACCTCCTCAAAATTAAACAGTTTTGCACCTCAAAGGACTTTGTCAAAAGGTGAAAATGCAGCTGACGCAATGGGAGAAAATATTTGGCAATCACCTAACTGATAAGGGTTTAATATCCATGATATATAAGGAGATCATACAACTCAACAAAAAAAAAAAAGACAAACTATCTGATTAAAAAATGGGCAAAAGACTTGAAAAGACAATTGTCCAAAGAAGAAATACAAATGGTGAAGAAACACATGAAAAAATGTTTAGCTACAGTAGCGATTAAGGAAATGCAAATCAAAACTACAATGCGATATCATTTCACACCTATTAGACTGGCTGCTGTTAAAAAGTCAGAAAAATATAAATGTTGGAGAGAATGTGGAGAGATAGGAATGCTTATTCACTGTTGGTGGGAATGTAGAATGGTACAGCCACTGTGGAGGACTGTTTGGCAGATCCCAAGGAAGTTGAATTTAGACTTGTCATAGGACATGGTAATACCATTGCTAGGTATATACCCAGAAGAAGTGAGAGCAATGACACAAATAGACATCTGCACACCGATGTTCACAGCAGTGTTATTCATGATAGCCAAAAGTTGGAAACAATCCAGGTGTCCATCAACTGATGAATGGATAAATAAATTATGGAGTATACACATGATGGGATATTATGCAGCAGTATGAAGAAATGAAATCATGAAACATATGACAACATGGATGAACCTGGAGGACATTGGGTTGAGTGAAGCAAGCCAGACACAAAAGAACAAATACTGTATGATTATGCTGCTATGAACTAAATATTTTGGGTGAAATATAAATATATTATGTGAATTATGAATTGTAATTATAAGACTATTTTTCTTTGAAGTAGATTAATACTACAAAATGTTAATATCAGACCAAAAAAACCCATTATACTAAGTGAAGTAGGCCAGACACAGAGTACTACATACAATATATGATTCAATTTATATGAAATGTAAATAAAATCAATTTATAAAGATGAAATTAGATTAGTGGTTATGTAGGGCTGGGGAAGGAATGCTAAGGGGTGCAGTCTTTGTTTTTGGAGTAATGAAATTGTTCTAAAACTTTTGAGATGATAAATGTACAACATTGTGATTATACTAAGAGCCATTGATTATACACTTTGGATAGATCCTATGGTATGTGAATATATCTCAACAGAACTACTTAATAAACAAATATATGATTGTGCAAGAATAGCCAGAAATAGCAGCTATGTACAGCAGGGGAAACATAGGGAGATGGAATTTTCTTGTTTGTTTTTTGTCTATTATTATTCTTAAAATTGAAATAATGAAAATGCTCTAACAATGATTGAAATGATGAACACACAACTATGTGATTATACTAAATACCATTGATCATACACTTTGGGTAAATTGTATGCTTTATTAATATGTATCAACAAAATTGATTTGTTTTTTTAAAAAAAGTTCCCAAATGATACTAAAAAAAATAAAATAAAATAAAAAAAGAAATAAAAGACACCTAAATTGGAAAGGAATAAGTAAAACCTTCCTTATTTGCAGATAATATGATCCTATATTCAGAAAATCCCAAAACATCCACAAATTTCCTAGAGATATTAATTGGATTCAGCAAAGTGGCAGGGTACAGTACACCCAAAAAGCAGTAGTGTTTCTATTCACAAGCAATGAACAATCAAAAGAAGAAATCAAGAAAAAATTCCATTCACAATAGCAACTAAAAGAATAAAATTCTAGGAATAAATCTAACCAAGAATATAAAGGACTTGAACACAGAACATTACGAAACATTGCTAAAAGAAATTAAAGAAAACCTAAATAAAGGGAAGGATATTCTATGTTCATGGATTGGAAGACTAAACATCATCAAGATGTCAATACTACCCAAACCAAACACAGATTCAATGCAATTTCAATGAAAATTCCAATGACCTTCTTTGCAGAATGGAAAAGCCAACCATCAAATTTATATGAAAGGTCAAGGGGCCCTGAATAGCTAAGGCCATCTTGAACAAGAAGAATGAAATTGGAGGACTCACACTTTCTGATACAAAGCCACAGTAATCAAAACAGCATTATACTGGCACAAGGGCAGACATATAGACCAATTGAATCAAATTGAGAACTCAGAGGTCAACCCTCACATTTATGGACAACTGATTTTGACAAAGTGGCAAAGACCACTCAATTGAGATAGAATACTCTCTTCAACAAATATTGCTGGGAAAACTGGGTCTCCATTTGAAAAAAATATATAAGGACCTTTACCTCACTCCATATACAAAGATCAAGTCAAAATAGATTAAAACCCTAAAGATATTTTATTAGCTAGCACTATCAAATTCCTAGAAAAAAATGTAGGGAAGCATCTTCAGAACTTTGTGTTAGGCAATGTTTTCCTAAACTTTACACTCAAAGCACAAGCAATGAAAGTGAAGAATAGATAAATGGAACCTCATCAAAATTAAAACTTTTGTTCCTCAAAGGACTTTATCATGAAAATAAAGACAACATAGGGTTCAGACGTAGCTCAGTGGTCGAGTGCCTGCCTCCCATGTATGAAGTCCCAGGTTTAATTCCCAGTACCTCC
>JAQZBX010111989.1:0-10235 GCA_029593785.1 Cabassous unicinctus
AAGCAGTTTTTCTCACCCTTTAGTTTATGTCATAATTACTTGGCCAATACATCATTTTGACTTCAATTATGACTGCAGAAATGAAACACTATTTTATACCTATCTTCTAACTAAGTGGAAAGAATGAGAAAAAATGTACATTATTCATTCATGTCTAGCTAAAACCAGAAATTCCTTCAAGAGTTCTCTAGAAGTATAACTGGGCCTTTAAGGAATTAAAACACCAAGGATTAAATTTCATCTTTTCTGTTCTTCAAAATATTTTTAATCTCCTAAGAAAGGTAATTTGCTTTTTAAAATAGCCAACAACAAGTTTCTTTTAGGATCTGAATTACTTTAAAATGGCATGTGAGCTTGGGGTGAGAGAAATAAACAAAACAGAATCAAATTGAACGTGAAACCAAACGTACAATATTTGGGAGGTTGATGTATTCCCTTCCTTTTAGTGGGCTTGAACAAAATATTCAACTGCTTACTTGCTGAACGCCTTCTCCACCTACATCCCGTAACTGATGAATGCCTGGCACACTGCCAATCTTATCTACTTCATCCAGAAAGACAATGCCTATAATTTAAGGAGGATTCTATTTATAATGTGAAAAAGATATATACAAGATAACCTCATCTTTAAAAGTCTAAACAAGACCTAACAAGACCTAACAGAAAGCAAGGTTATACAATGTTTCATACTTAACATATGCAATGGCTTGATATTATTAAAATATACCGCTATTAATCCCATTTTATCACTTTTTGCAAATGTTTTGTAATTTATTTTAGAGAATATCACTCAGGTATGAAAGCCAAATCTCTTTGACAGTAGTTATCTACCCAACTAATGTTTTCAGGTTATTTTGGAAAGCTGGAGACAGAGGTATAGTGTAGAAGCAAGTATAGTATATGCAGTGTTGGCACTAGCAAACACTTTTGCTTACTTTCCCACCTATCTTCTTGTCTTAAAGGAATTTAAACAGGAAGCTGTCAAACTCTTTGTGTAAACAAGGACAGATGATAGATGGGGAAAGGAGAAATGAGGCATTTATGACATCCTATGGGCCAAAAGGCTAAACTATTTCTATACTCATCCATCTCTCTCCTGCCCTTGGCCCTGACCTGTCCTAACCCCAGCATTAGGAGTCTGGAGGGGAGTCAAAAGAAAAACAATGATAGTATTAAGTACCTAAAAGAATAGTAATTTGGCCTGCTTTCATCCTAGCTGACATTTTAGTGACAATACAACAAAGCAAGCTTCATATGTTAGAAAGTAAGTAACATACTTTTTTTTTTTTTTTTTAAGATTTATTTATTTATTTATTTATCCACCCCCTTGCTGCTTGTGTTTGCCGTGTCCATTCGCTGTGTGTTTCCTGTGTCTGCTTATCTCCCCCTTGCTGTGAGGTCCTGCTGCATCAGCCCACCGCGCCGCGCCGGCCAGCCCGCCCGCCCTCACAAGGAGGCCCCGGGAAGCGAACCCGGGGCCTCCCACATGGTAAACGGGGGCTCTATCGATTGAGCCACACCCGCTTCCTGCTGTGAGGTCTTGCTGCGTCAGCCCACCGCGCCGCGAGGCCGGCCTGCCCTCACAAGGAGGCCCTGGGAACCCGGGGCCTCCCATATGGTAAATGGGAGCTCCATCGATTGAGCCACACCCACTTCCCCATAAATACTTTTATATAATTACAGAATTTTAGCCCTTGATTCAAAATAAGAATTATACTATTATATCTTAATATTAGACTGCTTCCCCAACAGACTATACCTGGGAACAGATAAACTATGCTGAAAACATACCTTGTTGTGCTTTTTCTACATTATAATTGGCATCTTGGAGCAGTTTGGCAATCACAGATTCAATATCTTCACCTACATATCCAGCCTGAGTCAAGGTTGTACAATCACAGATAGCAAAAGGGACATCAAGGCATTTAGCTAGAGTTTGCGCCAGCAAGGTTTTACCTAAAAATAAAAACTAAGAGTTTACTAAAAATAGATTGGCACACAATTTTTCCATAAAAATACAAAATAAATTAAATGTAGAGTGGTATTTAATAAAAAGTTGCTAACTACTACTCTATCTTTTCTTTACTATTATTGAGACCTTGTTATGTGCTATTTATTTTTATTATTCCTGCTAAGATGTTAAGGATTGACCTAAGGGCAACACCAATGCCTTAAATTCAGCTTGAAAGCCTATGCAGGAACACTGGTAACATAACCACAAGATTGGCCTTAGATTTTATTCTAAAGAGCCAGAATCCCCCAATCACAAGAGACAGGGTATAGACTCATTTACATTCTAGTTTTAAAGTGAGTACTAAGTTTTCCCAGGAAGTTATTTACCTGACCCAGTTGGTCCAAGCAGCAAAATATTACTTTTTTCAAGTTTTATGTCATCATGAGTAGAATCCAATACTTCACCTCCTCGTTTTTCCTGAGGTATCTGTTGATTTACCTGTTGCTGCATTGATGCTCCTAAAGCATTACCATGTGGACTAATTCCAGCAATCTGAAGCAATTCTGAAAATATGCCAAAGGGATTACTATAGCTTCATTTGAATTCACTTGAAAAAATACCCAATGAAACCCTACATCTAAAACCAAAGACCTATTATAAAACTTTAAATATTCTGACATTCTGTCTTATCTAAAAAGGAAGAAAAATTATCTAGTGACAAAATGCACAACATGCAATGATTATATAGGGAACTTCAGGCAAAGGAAATGGATTCTTTCCACCCTCTTTATTAATGTAAAAGTGTAAAAAGAATGTCCCTTCATGTAAGGGAAGACAGTAGAATAGAAGAAGAGCACGAGGAGTCCGAAAGCTTTAGCTCTGGTCCTTCCTTTGTCTCTAAATAGTTTTATGATCTTAGGTAAGTCATATAAACTTTGTGTTTGTTCACCCCAGAAAAAAACAAATATGGTACATCTCCGTATCTTTGGTCCTACATGAATATCTGATTTTATAGGATCTCAACTGGCTTGGTCTAGTCCCTCTAGTAGACACACAACATTTAATTAGATAGGATTTGATACTGCTGGCAAAGTATCAATTTACCAGCTTGGTCCTTACAATTACTCTTGCTCTCCCTTATCTGAGAGAAAGAATCCAAATAATATTTTCAGATTATCCAGATCTGTAAATATACAGATTGCATCTGGTTCTCAGAATCTGAGATATCTGCCATCCTATCATACTTGCTTATATTTTCTGGACTTATTATTTTTAGGTTGTTTCTGATAAATAAGTTAAGAATATCAATACTTTGAATGATTATTTTAACCAAACCAATAGATAGAATAATAATTAAGCAGACATAACAATTATTATAGTCTTATTCCATCTGGCTGTCCTTTTCTTAGGGTCATACTTAAGGTAAAGAGTTTCCTATTTATCAAAAACAAAAGCATTCAATAAACATTTGAATTCAATTAAATTTCACTATATTTGAGGGGTTAATGATTAGTGAATAATTCACAATGCTATGCTTCATTATAATCTACAATATGCTTCATTATAATCCATAGCAAGCAAGAAAGTACAGTCTCCTATAAATTCACAGTTGGTTAGCTAGTTGTCACTAGCAAAGTTTTTCTTTATGTCAGCAAAATCTAATTAGGAATTGTGACAATATAGGAAGGGCCTTGGTTCAAGCTTAGCTCTGCCCAATGATAGAGGAAAAATCACTTATTCTTACTAAGAGCAATATATGGGTCTCTAACATGTGATTTCAAAACAGACTTTCAAGAATAATTTTGATTATATATGATTTTGTCCTAATGCCCTAACTTTAGAACCTAAAACCCCACATAGAAGATTAAATTGTTCATGACAATAAATTTTTATTTAAGCATTCAAAATATTCACTTCCAAGTTAATCAATATAATTACAAATTGCTTTTAACCTAAGTTTTTAAAATATTGTTACTTGTTAACATTTAAATTATTCCAAATCACTACAAATATTACACATTTCTTTCAAAATATTACCGACCTTTTTTGTTCTAATTCATACTAGTTTCACCAGCCATCAGCCTAAATTTATGAGTATTGCATTTACTGTATATTTTATTTCTGGATTATGAAATATAAATTATACACGTACCTAAACTTTATTATTTAGATCTTACATTCTTATATATAACTAATTTTACTGCATTTATTGCATTTAATTTTACTATGCATAGTATAGAATTTCCATACAATTTAAAAATAACTAGAGATATTTTATTACATGTGATAAATCTCATGTCAAAGTTATGTATTCATGGCTCATTTTTAAATCATTTTTTAAAATACAACTCCTTTTAATAAGTAGGTCTATATTTATAGAGTAAAACTATATGTGATACTCTATATTTCTCTATGTAATGTTTCTACTTATATATACCATGTATGATGAACATATTTAGACAATATACATCATTCTTGGTAATATACATGCAAAAACATGTCTACCATTATTACTGCTGACATACTTCACCAGTTCAATCTCAAAAAGAATGAGGAGGGGAAGCAGGTGTAGCTCAGTGGCTGAGTGCCTGTTTCTCATGTATGAGGTCTCAGGTTCAATCCCTGGTACCTCCTAAAAAAAAAAAAATTAAATTAAATTAAAAAATAAAAAAAGAATGAGGAGGACGAAGGAGAGGCAACTTACTTGTAAATCTGTACTCATCCTCCCGTCTTCTTATTTCTAACTCTAAGAGAGAAGATGAAATGACAACATGAAAATATTACATATCTGAATAGTTGGAGAGAATAAACAAAGAGTATCCCACTTCCTGCCCTCTTGCAAATATATTAAAGGGATGTGTTCATTAACATTTTTTTAGCTTTTCATATTATGAAAGAATCTGCTGCTTTACTTTTTCTATATTATTTTTTAAAAAAGCTCAATGTTGTCTGTTCAGTTGCTAATATTCACACTTGTTGAATACAAATTTGGTTATCTAAGAAAAGAGTAGTAATAATTTAACTTCAATAAAATAAGAGTTAAAACCCCTCAAACCATAAATATCATATAAACATTTGCTCTTCTAGCACCTAGAGTAAATATTGATTTGCTGACCGGATGAACTAGAAAAAATTATTTTGTTCCAAGAATACACAGTGCTTTTTGGACCTTATAAAAATGTAGATTCTGTCTTCCATTAGTTATTATGACTAACTTTTCTAAAAATAAAATAACTGATATACTACATAATCATTTTATAGTAAGGTCAAAGTGTCTTCATTGAAATTAGTTATTAATTTTGTGGCTACTAAAAGTAATAAAAAAATGTTGAGATTTAGAAATTTAATAGATTGTAAATATTGAGCAGAGTGTCCTCAAAGTGTAACGCTGATGGCCGAAAGAACCTAAAATGATGGATTGTAGCCTTAAGTCAGAAACCAAGGCTCTCTGGCCAAAAAACTTAAATATTTACATTTTACTCTAGTCTTGTTTTAAATAAAATCATTCTAAAATATAACACACATTATTGACCATGGTAAGGTGAGATACACAGTACAGTGGTATATCAGAATCTATCACTAACAGGAATTGTACCTTCAATAATTTTTACAAATTTGCCCTTATCTTTGCACTTCATAGCTAGGGCCCAAAGAGCAAAGAGTGCTGGATATGCTGTGCAACAGTTACTATCTCCACATAACTGACTTAGGCAAATGAAATTCTGTATCCTGAACCCAAAAGAGAAGATCTAAGAGTAGTAGCAGTACTGCAGTGATCTGTCATTGGGAAATGGTTGTGGTTGAGTCTACAATTCAAAGATGATTTCTCACTCTTTACATTTTACTCTGTGACTCAGTACTCATGCACATATAACTGAAAACCAAAGTTTCAAGAAACAATACTTAACATTTATGTAATCTAAGTATCTTTTTAAAAAAAAATAAAAAATAAAGAAACAATACTTGCCTTAACTACAAATTAATGCACTCTAATATTTTCTATCTTCATCTATGATATTTTTGTGGGCAACCTATCAAAATGATTTCATGATCCACCAAGGGGCAGTGACCTGCACTTCAGAAAAACACTGCAATGTACTAAAAGCACACTAAGACCAAAGCAAGGAGTAACAAAGATTACTTCTAAGAATAATAATCTCTATTTTGGTCAATTATCAAAAGCACTAACCTCTGGGTGTTAATGATGTTTGTTTCTCCACTTCTGCTTGTTGTCTTAGATTAGCTGGAATATTATTATATATTCTCTTATAATGATTATACACAGCAACTGAAAGTACCTTCTTAGCAAATGACTGGCCAACAACATACTTATCGAGGTAGTTATAAATCTGAAAAAATGATTAGGTATGAACAATTTATTATGAGCTAGCCTAAAAATGCACACTGAGAAGCAATGTACTGATCATATTTGCTTACAGTTTTAAACTTTAACAAAGATTGTCATTAAAAATGAAAAGCCAAAAAAATAAATAAAAATAAAAAAATAAAAATAAAAATGAAAAGCCAAGGGCACAATGCATTATGTAGTAATGATTCAGAGGCTCTAAATGCAAAATGAACCAAAATACAATTCATTTGTTCTCTAACTTGAAGCATCACTGTATTCTGCTAGTGCTATGCCAGTTTCTGTCCTATAAACAATGCTATCGATGCTAATTTTTAAAATTAAATATTAAAATAATTCAGAATAGAATACCTGCACATACAATCATGGGTCTTTCTAACCTCTCTCAATCATATGAATGATCTTCTTCACAAAGATAAGGTATTCTAAAACTACACTTTTCAGAAAAAGGCATTATATAATCAAAAGCCGTTACAGTACCACTATCTATGCAATTTAATACTACAAATGACTATTTGGTGCTTTACTCAGATATGAACTTTAAAATTACTCATTTATCTAAACGTCTAAAGTTTTTACACTTAGTAGAAACTAAAACTCTACTCTATACTCAGATATTGCCAACAGCATGGAAAATGGGGTAAATTCCTTCAGCTTTTAGTGAATAGAAATGAACTGTGACCTGGTAAACTGCCTATTTATTTTCTAGAACTTTGACTCAGATATCTAAAGTCTACACAAATTAGTAGAGAATATAAAGCTTAAGAGTAGTATTTTCTTTATATTATTTTTATATGACAAACTCTTCAGTTGTTGACTATATCTATTATATCTATATAAGACAGATAATCTATCTATTATCTATCTTCTTCATTCCTCACAAATTATACTCATGAAGTATTACATCTGCCAAGGCACAATTGAAGATAGGGACAAATGCTTTAGGATCTAATCACAACAGAAGAAAGCTACACTGACACAGAAGATGAGAAATAATCTAAGTGTGTAAACATCTGAGACAAGGCCAGAACGGAAGTCACACAGCAAGGGGGCAGGGATCCCAGTTCTCAGAGAACACACACCAAGTACCTAATAGAGCTGGTGGTACATTCTGCCTTGTGTCACAGAGCCAAATCACTCTCTGCCCTACACTCCTGGAAAGAGCCCATACCACAAAATACACAGTGCTACACAGGGATCCTGGCACAATGGCTGAGAAAAATTACTTATGTTATTAGACCGAAGGCTATTTTAAGGGAGAAAACTGTAAACTGGTGTTATTTAGGGGCCCAAACTAACAAAAATAAATCCATAGCTGCTCTATTGTAAGGATATTATTTTAGTTAATTTGGTATTAACACTATTTTAATATTCATCTAACTGTGTTTCATTGTTACTCAGTGTAGAAATCATGTCATGGGAAAAAAGCATTGGCCTCCATATGTAAACTCCAATTATCAAATATCAATTAATAATTTAGTCAGGTATAGTCTATATTAAGAACTTAAAATATTTGTTTATATACTAGTATTAGGATTCAATATAAACTGGGGGGCGAAGAAGAATGAAATATTTCAAGGCAAAATTCTTATAAGACTGAGTTAAGACCTATACCTTCTTGGGGGGAGGAGGTGGTTTCTGTTGGAATGCCAATTTTACAGCTTCTGCTGCTGATTCAGGTTCTTTAACTATGCTTTTCTTTGAGTCTGCTTCAGATAGCACAACAAAAAAATGATGACACTTTTCACACTTCACAAAACGGGTGGAGGCTGTAAAAGAAGATAAAGGTCAGCAGAGGCAATTAAATAAATAATTCAAAGTGTTTAATCTTTAAAAGACTCACTGTAAATGAAACTATGTACTTGATGAAGAGTATGTCTGCACTTGACTCCACTAGCCACAGCAAACATTAGCCTAGTTTACACACTAAGAATACTATAAAGATAGATAAGGTCAGTAAACTTCCAACAGGTTCTTCCCATACACTAAAGGTAATTTTACAGGGATACTGAGTAATAGTTTATTGAAATACTTGAATGAACTGTGAAAAATAAATCTACTTGTAAAGTACAAGTAGATTAATCTATTTTCCAATATTTTATTATAAAGATTTTCAAACATACAAAAAAGTCAAAAGAGATCAATCTATTTAATCTCTCCCCTTTTTTCCCTTTTCTCTTTTTAGGAGGTACTGGGGATTGAACCCTGGACCTCAAACACATGAAGCACGCGCTCAACCACTGAACTACATCCACTCTACTATTTAATCGCTGAAAATATAAAATGGTATATTCTTTAGGTTCTCTCAAACCTATGAGCATTTTAAAAACCTTAGCTTTAGTAAAGATATAAAATCATTTCATACCTTAACTTTCATTTTTTCTCTACTAATTCCTATTTCTTAGACCTAAAAACCACTAAGAAACTAAAACAGTAACTTTCTCAGTGATACTGACTTGATTTAAAAATAATCACACAGCTTTCAAAGGCAACACTAGGACAATGAGAATAAAAAGGGGTTTTCTTTTGGAGGGTTTTTCCTTTGGAGTAATGAAAACATTCTCAAATTGAGGTGATGACAGCACCACTCTGTGACAAAAATGAAAGCCACTGAGTGTACACTCTGAATGGACTGTACAAAGCATGGAACTGTATAACACACTGAATCCTGTGGTAGAAAGATGGACTGTGGTTAACAAAACAAGTAAGAGAACATTCTCTCATGAACTGTAACAATATATAATACTAATACAGGGTGCTAATAATAAGGAGGGTTGGGGGGAAAAAACACCAAACACCAAATGTAAGATATGGGCTATAGTTAGTAGTAATATTTTGACGATGCTCTTTCGTAGTTTGTAACAAATGTTTCACAACTATGCAAGGTGGTGGTGGTGGGGTGATGCATAGGAGCCCTGTATGATGATATACATGTTTGTTTTGTAAATTCACAACTTTTACTATACATGTATTGTTTATGTATATTCATGTATAAATGATATACTTCAATAAGATTTTTTTAAATGGAAAAAAAGGAGGGTTTCTTATTTCTTTATTCTAATGCATCAGCTATAAAATATCCTTTGTTAAACCAAAGGTGATTTCCCCTCTTTCTCTCTAATACTTCTTTTTGTGTTATTTTTATGTAATCCAACTAAATAGAACTGTAGAGTAAAAAAATCAAGAAAACTATGAAAATTTATAAATACAGATACCTATGCATAGATTACAGGAAAAACTGCACTGGCAAATACACCTCAGTCTTCACAAAATAATTTAAATTAAAAAAAAAAAATAGGCATTTCTACATTTAAAACATGAATTTCATTATTAATTCAATTTAACCCTTATATTTCCATTCTTAAACATAATGTCAGCCAAAAATATATTCTGGATAAACTCTAGCAGCAAAATTTCAACTAGCAAAGAAGGTTCATCCATGTTTTCTATCTATTGAATACCTATAAATGCTTACCTAAAGAAAAATATCAAGCTATTTCCCATACTTTTGAATAATACAAGTGTAAACATATAATCACCATTTCCCATCAATGGGAAAGGTTAAGTCAATGCCCTTCTTTTTTAATCAGGCACCAGTTTACAATTTTCACTAATAGTAAACAGGGGCAGGGATTAAAGGGCAGAGAAGCCTCTGATCTAGTTCAGGCTGTGAGACAGGAAAGTCCTGCCTGAAAACACAAGGACAAAATATTTCTCTAAGGGAATTAGGTCAAAGGGAAAGAGATTAAACACCAACAAATCACATCCCTCTTTTCTTACGTTTGAAGGGTTGCTTACATTCTATTTGAAATTTGCAATACAATTTTACACCAAAACGTGTTCAATATATTTTTAGTTCAAGGATTCAATTTTATTATTCAAAGTATTGTTTAAAAAAAAAAAAAAAAAAAAAAA
>JAQZBX010111990.1:0-10235 GCA_029593785.1 Cabassous unicinctus
GATGACCCAATTCTAGTGGCTACTGAGTCTGCTCCACCAATGCTCCAGGAAGCTCTGTCAATCTGAGATGGGGCCATCGGCATCTCCATTCCTTTCTGCAACTGATGCCACATGGGCTGGGCCCTAGAAAAACAAACTGCAGCTCTCTGGCTTTTTGGCAGTCCAGCCTAGACTTTTGTTTTAAAAAGGGGTGGGAGGGAAAATTTGAACCCTGTGGTTATGTGCATTTTAAAACATTTAAACACAGGCCATCCACCTGCTTGGCAATTTGTATTCTTCATTAAGTCCCTCAGCTCCACCTCTTTTAAAATAGCAACAACAACTCTGTGTCCCCTTTTGTCACACTTATATATATGGTGGGACATGTTGAGCCCTGTCCGCTTCTGCACTTGACTTCTCCTGGAATTCCTCAGAAAGGCAGACTGGCCAGTCCTTGAAAGGGAAGGTCTAGGGCCAGGGAAAGGGAGAGGTCCTGTTTGTAGGAACCACTCCTGCTGGCTACAAGACACGATTGCATTTCAGAGAGATTTCCCAGCCAAGTCTAATTTCTCCTTCCATACCAAACAATACAATAGCCCTTCTAGCGGCTTTCTTACCATGTCTCTGATGTGGGGGGAATGGGAAGCTCAAAAAGGAAAAGGGGAAAAAGTCAGGGATGATGGTGGAAGCAAGGACATGGTTTAACAAACAAGCCCAAAGTTTGTTTCTAAATGGAGAGAGTGGCGGGGGCTTGAAATTATCTAGGGAAACAGTCTACATTTTCTACTCTGAACAGATGCTCTGAGAACCACTGCAATGCTGGTCACCTGTGGCCTCTCTGCCCCAAGGACTCCCTTGTCCTCCACTTTGTTGGGATAACCTGAAGTCAGATTCCAGCATCCTACCACTATATCATCTGAGTTCCAAGATCAAATACACAGTGTGTCAGTGAAGTCTTCAACTCTGGGTCACCCCCTGAAGACCCATAACAATGTCACTACTCTTGTGCGACTCTGGAAGACATAAGTGGACTCAGCCTCAGACAAACAAATGGCAAGATGAGGACTGACTCTACATGACATTTAGCAGACAGTAACAGGTTAGGTACACTGGAGAAGCTTCCAGATGCTTTAGTTTGAGAACTGGAGAAGAAACAAAAGGTGCTCAAATGCAAGACTCCCTCTCTGCAGGAAGGCTCCACAGGCAGGGACCTAGGTAAAGCCTATCCATTTGAGTGGGACCCTCAGAGACAGAGCCAGTTCCTCATTACTCTACTGGGAATTCTGGAAATCCCTACAGCCATCCACAGAGCTCAGCCTAGCACTCTCAACAGCTGGGCTGCAGCAACCTCTCTTTGCAAAACAGACAAGCCTGGGCTTCTGGGCTGGCCCAAGGAACGATCTAAGTTGTTGTCATTACTCTGCTTACAATGGAGAAGGCATCAAAAAGGACCCCAGACAGGAGCTTCTGCAGCAGACCTGGTGACTGGCTTTTTGGCACTTATGAAGGCTCAGTTCTGTAAATCTACAACTTCTCTCATTAAAAAGAAGGCTTGGATCATATTCTCTGCTCTTTAACCCACAGAATCCAAAAAACACCAGAGCTCCTCCTCTACAAAGGAACCACTTCTGAAACCTGTAAACAATTATACTCACCAATACCGCCTCCAAAAGAATCAGAGAAGGGCTGACCAGCCCAGTTTCCCCAGAAACAGAGGCAGTAACTGGGACCCTGAGATACCAAGAAACCCCAGGGCAAGGACTTACACCAGAGTTCATAGTAGTAGTTGCAGCACTGAGACTGTCCACAGCAGTGTCCCGTGTCACATATGTAGCTTTGATTGTTGGTACCCACACAGGTTTCCTTATCCTGAAAAAATCAAAAGGCACTTTAGCATGTTAAATTACAGCTTTTAATGCCATTTTTCTTCTCATCTCCCTCCCCCTGGTTGTTGGTCCCCTCGCCCCCAAAAAGCTGTTTGCACCAAAGTTTATTCCTTTAAGAAAAAAAAAAAAAAATTAAAAGAACCACACAACAAAGAGTTAAGGAAAAAAAAAAAAGTTTATTAAAGGAGTTAGGGGATTCAGCACACAAAGCCAACGGGCAAACAGTGAGGCTCTCCCCAGTCAGGAAAGGGCTGCTTTGCCTTCTTTATGTCCAAGCAGAAATACTTCGTGTTCCAGTGTTTAGCTCAGTCGGTAAGAAGGTAACAAGTCTCCAGTAATTAGCAGCACTTTTTAAATAAAGCTAGCTTTTCTGTGAAGTTTCCTGGAATAATTAATGCAGCACATGTTCTAGGATTAGTTTCTAGTCAGTCATTCTACCCTCCCTTTGAAACACACGATCTCCAGGGTGAATTACAGTGTGATTCAAAAGAGGGCTAAAAAATCTGCTGCTGAAAGTCTTCACCTTAAGAGAAGAGGTGGCTTGGTCAGGTGACTGGCCCTAGTCCAATTCTAATTTGCTAGGTCAGCTTGTGCTATCAAATGATCTCTTAAAAAAGCCCTTGACTGGATCCAGGATTCCTACTTGCCCCTTGTCTGAGACAGCTACATTGCCGAGTAACCGTCTTGCAGTTGCCAAATTCTATTCACAGCACTGGTGGAGGAGGAGGTGAGAAAAACCTTCAGATTTCCCATTCAAGATATGAAATACCCCAGCAGCCAACCTTAACCTCAGCCCCAAATGTACTGTGGGCCACTGTGAATGTGATAAAACCTGTAAGTCATCTGCTAAAACTGGCTTTCACCATCCCTTTATTCCTTAAGAAGTAACACATTCATTAATGGGCACTGTCTTTGTGCCAGGTGCTGTGTTGGGTACGAGGTATTCAAAGATGAGTAAGACACTGTCCCTATCCCTCAAGCAGCTCAAAGTTGACAAGGGAAAAACCCTGCTCAGCAAGGAAATGAAAACCACAGTATTGTATGTGCTGCCACTCAGGCTGACCCAGCCCACAGTGTACATCCGGGCGGAAGGCTGCCAGTGAAAACTGAAGTCACATGGCCGGCTCCTCTTCTCCAGGCCTTGCTTTACTACGCTGTCTACTTGGCCAAGGGGATAAACAAAGTCTTCCAGTGGCTGTCTACAGGGCTAGAGGCCAGGCAGCAGCAGTGCAGTCACCTGAAGCCATGGGGAGAGGGTGAGAGGGAAAGCAGCAGGGCTGAAAACCAGGTCCAGAAACAGTGCAAGTTTCTTCCAAGATCCTTAGGTGTCTCCTGGTCTTTAAATCTTACACACCCTAGTAGAAAGGAGTTTAGGAAGAAAGAATCATGGGAAAAGCATCTATAAACTCCAGCAATAACGCAAACAGAGGTCCTCCTATCTTCACTGTCCCCTGCCCACCGTAAGCAAAATGAAACCCTGAGCTGGTGGCTGCCTGTCCAGTCATTAGTCTCCTCTGATGCCTGACACATGTGGAGAAAGCAGATCTCCACTTGCTGCTTTTGCTAGCACACACGCTCTCTGATTTCAGAGCAAAACATTGCTTTCATAAGGACATCAAAAAGTTTCTCCTAAGTTTACCAGGCCCTGCCAATGCCAGTCTTCTGGCACCAACTCGCAAGAGCACAGTTCCAAGTGTCCACATAGTTTCTAAAAGAGGCCATGTCGCATACATCCCAACACATGAAAGAATTCTGTGACACTTCTGCCTTGGGAAAATCTTACCACATGAGGTCCAGGCTCTAAAAGAGGGCAGCCAACTGTTCCTAAGCAAGGCGTGGAGTGGAATGCATCTGAAATCTAAACAAGTGGCATCCTCATGACCTCCTGGGTGTCAGCTTCTCTCTCAGCCCTCCCACCCCCTAAGGCAGCAGGCTCTGTATAAACAGGACCCTCTCTTCTTCCCTGCTCTGTCCCCACTTTCCCAGGGAGAACAGAACTGTAGTAACATCATTAAATCCAGTGTTCCTCAAACATTTTCTAACCCAGTGTAGCTAGTGCACTGTTCTCTTTCCCCCCCAAATACAGAGTCCCCAAGCTGCCTGGGAGGGTCTTAGTGATGGGAATTGTCATTTTCCACCATAGGGAGAAGGAAAGGTATGAAGCTAAGGAAGACAAGACGTGGGTGTATGGGCCCTCAGCAAGGAAGAAATGAAGGAGGATTAGGGGGATAGTGAGATGAGTGTGCCGAGGTGAGCTCCTTCAGAGAGACCTGCTGGTGGAAGAGGAAAGCCCCGGAACCTTAGGTTTGCTTCCAGCTCTGCCACAGCGGCTACCCGAGGGCTAGTTAAGATGATTTCTAAAGTCTCCTTTAACCCTACAGCTTTATCATCTTACCTTCCCATTCCTTCTGACACAGCAGCCTTAAGCCAACGCAAGATCTGAAATCTATATCTCCTCTCATTCAAACAGAGAGCAAAGAATAGTGGTGTGGTGGTACTGCTTGGTGCTCTCTACCCTTCCTTGTATGAAGAGCTAATCATGGATCACCTGGAGGACCCTCAAAGCGCTCCCAGTGCTCAGGGTCTGCCAGGCAGAAGTGGCTGGGTCAGCCAGATCTGGGTTCCAAGCCCAGCTCTTATGCTTATTAACTGTGTGGATCTTGGGTAAGTTACTTTACCTCTCTGAGGTCTTAATATCAATATTATTCTGTGAACCATTACTGCTGGGCATGACAGACCATCTCAACAGCACCTTGCCTTTAATCAGAACTATGTGAGAATAGTAAAGGTGGCCATGGTCATATGGGCTGCTCTAGACACACAAAGAATAGAAAAAGGAACTGGAGGGAAAAAATTAATAATAGAAAAATTTTTTTAATTTAAAAAAGAATATTACAAATATACAACAAAAATAAAAAAAGAAACTGGAGACAATGCAATGAAAAGTTCAAATATGAAAAATTCTCAGCACACTTTATGATTATTCTATGCTTTCCTTTCTAAGCTTTTTTAAACACTTTATACATATTATGTTGTTCAGGCCAAGTCCTGAACCAGGAGCAGCAGGTAGGCTAAGAAACCTGCCCAAGGGCACATAGCCAGGAATTAGTACCATCTAGTTTGTCTGACTCCTTATAAGTTACAGCCTCCCTGGTTAAAGTTAGACTTCTTCAGGGAAACAGGTGTAGCTCAGTGGTTGAGCACCTGCTTTTCATGTACAAGGTCCTGGGTTCAATCCCTGGTACCTAAATAAATAAATAAATAAATAAACAAATAAATTTACACATCTTCAGCTGCTTTTTACACTTCAGCTGCATAAATAAATCCACCAAAAAATCTTAAACCAAAAAACCCAACAATTAACCTTCAGGAAAAAGAGAAACACCTTGCCCTACGGGAACTCTTAGACTTTGGGAACATGTTCCTGCATCCTCTACAGCAGCGAGTGTTGGGACTCCTTTGCTCAAACAGGATTTTCACATACTGACTTTCTGAAGAGAAGGGTGTCTCATCCCCGTGTGGAACATGGGGCCTTCCTTCCTTCAATATTTACAGTGTCTTCCCTGCACCAGCACTGAGTGAGGGGTGGGGAATGCAAAGGGGAGACGAGCAGAAACATGATCCCTGCCCTCATGGAGCTTACACTATAATGAAAGATGATAAAATACTCACACAGATAAATCTTCAACTACAAAAGGGCTAGGAAGGAAAAAATTGCATGATTCAGTGAGAACTTATAATAGATAGCCAAGCTTCTGTGAGGAAGGTAAGTGAACTGAAATCAAGAGGATGAGTTAGTAAAACTTAGGGAAAAGGGACAGGAAGAACATTCCAGGTGAGGAAATGGTACAAGTAAAGCCCTCTGACTGAAAAGAGATGGTGAAGAAGTAGGTAGGAAAAAGGCAAGCAGGGACAGACTGTGTAGGGAGGTGAAAAGATCAACTTTGCATTTTAAAGACACCTTCTTCCTGGCAATGTTTTCATTTGCACAACATTCCATGGCCCAAACAAACGAAACACCAGAAACTTAGGACCTGTCCACAAAGCAACTTTGTGTGAATAAGACATACTGTTATGCTCTTAGAGGCTCTTCACCTGGGCAATGACTGTGGCCATGACCATGAGGATCCTTGTTGGTGATGGGTTATGTGCCTTCAGCCCTGGTACTAGAGTAACTGGCTCCAAGACTTAGGACACGCATGGTAACCAAACAAAAAGCACAGGCACAAAGAAGAAACTAGCCAGACAAACTCCAAACTGGAAAGAACGTTTTTACAGTGGAAAAGGATGACCAGTATGTCTTTTGCACATAGGCAAAAACATTATCTCTTTGGTGACAGCATAAACTGAGGGCCTAACAACATTTTCCTTAACAGTTTCCATGTCTTATAGTTGCTATTCTTAGCTGAGCCACTGTAAAGGTCAATTTAATCAGCACAAGAATTTTCTAACTGCCAGCATAAAAAGACACTGGGCAGCAATGGTTCTCCAGGCCTGGTTTTAATTTGCCAATATTATGGAGCTGGAAAACCCTGCTAGCAACTGCCTAATGGCAATAGCATCTTATGTCCTGAGAAAAACATCACAGTTTTAAAGTTTAAAAGTAAAAACAGAAAACTTGAAATGCTTCACAGGATGTTAAAAAAGTACAGGAAACTACCTGGCTGCTGGATATGAATGAAGTTTGGAGCATCATAATGGAAATGTCCAACTCCCTGCATCACCTAACAAATATATATTGATTCCCCTCCCCCCCACCCCCAGTCAGGCACTGTACTGAGTACTACAGCAATGAACAAGAAATGGTGAGGGGTGAGCTTTTGCTTCTAGCAATATCACTGGGTAAATAACTTTAAAATTCTTCTATTACAAAACCCCCAGAAATACTGACCATATAACAATATTCTTTTAATTACACAGCTGAGCTTGCAAGAAAGTAAGGAAAATCCCTGAGGGCCAAAATTGACGGCCAAGGGCCAAAACCACAAGTAAAATGAGGTCAGGCTCCAGATGCCCTGGAAGGAAGGGTGGTTTGTGCTCTTGGGCCCACCTGAAACAGGAATTGGAAGTGAGTCCCAATGTACAGCCGATTTCCTCAAAGGGAGACAACACACAAGGAAAAAAAAAAGACCAGTGGCACAGAGTGACAATAAGAATGCTCTGAATTGAGGGGGAGGGGAGTATCTCCTCTCTAATAACTGTAATCACAGACCTTCCCTCAAGCCGAGTTGGGATCTGAATTGTACTGCCTTCATGGCATGAGAATCCCCAAGCCAAAAACTTATCACAGAAAGTGGTCTAGGATGGAAATCTCTCTGTGATATCTAAGAAGCAAATGTAAAACTCTGAAGAGAACTACCTTCAGCCAGGTTATGAAGGTTTCTAGCAAATTAAGTGGAAGATGAACTCACAATCTAAAATACAGAAACTTATGCAGAAATAATCCATCACAAACAAGATGGGAAAGTCAACAAACGGCAGGATAAGATCCTCACCTCACCAAAAAAATTTAAGATAATAGAATGATCAAATAAACTATAAGCATGTTTCAAATGATTAAAGCTAAAAAAAAAATTAAACAAGAAAAGAACAAGACGCTACTAAAAAAGAGAATGATCAAGCAGATTTGGGAATAAATAAAACTTATAGGAAAACCAGTCACTGAAATTAAAAATTCAATGGATGGCTTTCATATAAGGTGAGACAAAGTTGAAGAGGGAAGAAAGTAAACCAGATTTCAGATTTCTCACACCCGACAAAACTGCCTTGCAAAATGCTTCTACAATTAATAGAAAACATGGAAATGGAAAATATGAAATAAGGAGTTTGAAAGGGGAAGAAGAGAATGAGGCGAAAGGCAATATTCAAAGAGATAATGGAAAGATTTTCCAGAATTGAGAGACATGGCATTTTCAGACAAACAATAATAAACCCACATTTAGACCCGTTGTATGAAAATGCAGAACAAAGACAAAAAGATTTTAAATACATTCTAATGATAATATTCAAGTGAAATTAAAATTCAGATAGAAGGCTAGTGTGCCTCCAGCACAGTAAACCTCAGGGAAAGTAGTAGGAGAGGAGAGCTGAGAGTTCAGCAGAGATCAGACCTCATACGCTTTATACAACAGTTAACGTAATATCCAAGTACCACAGCTTGTAAATTCATTGTTGGCTTCAGTTAGTTTCTCCCTTAGGTTTTTGGTGGGGATCATTTAGCAGCCTTGAATAAATGTCAAAATATTGTTGTAACTCTCTTACTAACTTTTCAACTTGGGCCCTTTTTTTGGCCCCATCCAAGTTGTCAGCTGCTACTGCACAACAGGCAACAAAATCAACTTTCCTTTCCATTCTTGAACCAGGAATAGCTTTCCAGAAAGTAGACTAAATTCTAGCACTACATCTCTACTGCAGTTGAGTTCTGATTTTGGTAAGGTTCTGTAACCAAAGGATAACAAAGTCTTCATAAACAAGACAAATTTGAAATGACTAACTGGGGAAAGGAGAGCAGTATCACCTTAGAATCAGCTTTTTTTGTTCTATCCTAGGTAGAATCTTCAAATTCTGAAAATGCAGTGCTTTCAGAACCTTGGGTTCTTAGAAAAAGATTTATGGGTGGTCATGAAAACGATTCTTTAAAGCTTTGTGGATACACTTGTATTTTTACAATAAGAAAGTCAAGATCATAATCTCCCTAATATTATTGGTTTATTTTTTTCCTTTTTAAAAAAAATTTTTTTTTTCCTTTTTATGTTTTTTTTTTCTTTTTTCTTTTCTTTCTCTCTTCTACTATTAGTTTTTAAGAGTGTTTAAAGAGCTGTCATAGCTAATGGCTACGGTATATATGATAACGGCTTTACTAGCTAATGAAGTTCAATTTCATCTCTGATAATAGGCAGGCCATTGCTAAGAACTTAACTAAGATTCTGCTTTATATGCACTAGGGTAGTAGGAATATATTTATATATATTTTTAGTCGAGCTCAGAAAGTTTCCAAATGGACAAATAGCCTGGGCTAGACGGGCAGGTTCCAATAACAAAGCTAGTAAATCTTATCTGATAAGATCCAGCCTCATCCCTCAGATTTGATAGTGTGGTTTACCCTTAGGAGGACTCTGGACTCCAGCGCCCTGTGCTCTGAAGCACCCAGACCCCAGTTCTCCAGAGAACCTTAAATGGTAAAGACAAAGACTGGAGCTAGTGAAACACTTAAGAAAAGTCTGGGGATTAATGAAGGTAGGAAGCTGCACTGAGGCAGCCAGTCTGTGCTGCTGAAGGGGAGTCCCAGGGGCTGCTGCTGCAGAAGGGCCAAAAAGGGGTCCATTTACTTCAACCTTTGAGGGCCTCCTGAAGCAGTTCTGCCTGGGGTCTCCCAAAAACAAACACTCTGAGAAACTCAGGGAGTGCTTCTCACAAATAAGTCAAGATGCTTCAAAGAAGAAACAAACACACTTCAATTACAACATCAACAAAATAGGTCCGTGTTTCCCAAAGTGTGGTCCATGGGCCCCAAATCACGTGGGGTATTTGTTAAGAATATAGATTGAGAACCCTTAGGGTCAGAGACTAAAAAGCTTCCCTGTGGTTATTTTCAAACATACTCAAGTTTGAGAACCACTGCTTTAGATCTATAATGGACATTTAAATACAGTTCTTGCCCTTTAAAAACAGAATATTCTTTTTCTAGAATTATCAAACACAAGCCAACAGTTATCCCCATGAGTGCCCACTTAGAACCAGGGCACATCATTTATACCAACTCTGCTTCATTCCATAAAAAACAAAAACAAAACAACAATAACAACAAAAATTCACAAATACATCAAGAGCCTAAGTTTTAAAAAGATGTGGCACATTGGTTAGGCACACTCCCATCCACACCAGACTGCTACAGCCAAAGCAGCATTACAACTTTATCCTCATTAAACAGCCCCCAAACAGAGCAGCCAGCAAATATATTAAAACCAATTTCCTGTGTTGCTATTAGGAACCTGAATAACAAATTCAGAAAAAGCCACTTGACCTTGGTAGGAAAATCCCAGAGCAAAGATCGGAAGTTACAACATATCCCATGGTTTCACTAAGGTCTACTTTTTTTTGTCCATGTCCTAGTGCATGCTGGGGTCTGACTGAACACTGTGCCACCCTTTTATCCCTTGACAGTTAGAAGGCAAGGCAATCCTGCCTTGAAGCATGCCCAGCAATTCCTCATCGCTGGCTCTTCTGCCACATGATAAATCCATGAAGTGTGGCATCTTCAGCAAGAGCTGGTGCAGAGAGCTGAAGGCTGAAATAGCAGGTAGCATGCCGAGGAGCAGGTGAATAGCAGGTGGCATTTGGGTAGACCAGGCCAGGTCCTTTCCTTCCCAC
>JAQZBX010111991.1:0-10237 GCA_029593785.1 Cabassous unicinctus
GAATTCTGCACAATCTAGGAATAAAGTGATAACCTAGGAGATAACAGAAAGCAAGCCGGTTGTGAAGGAATTTCTGCAGGATTCTGAAGCTTGCTTTTTCACTTTATAATGTGTCATGGGAAATCTGTCTATATCAATATATATAGAACTACTTCATTTTTTTTCATGAGACATTGAATTTCATAGACTAGCTATACCATAATTTATTCAGCCATTCCTTTATCTAAGCATTTAAGTTGTTTCCAATATTTTTGCCATTACAAATAATGCTGCAGTAGAAATCCCTGTCCATATATTTTTCAGCACATGAATGAGTAGTTTCATAGTAAGAGAGTAGAGAAATAGAAGTGCAACATCAAAGGGTTTTTACATGAAAATTGTTGATTGATACTGTCAAACATTCTCCCAAAAAAAGGCTATGTCAAGCTATATTTCCAACAACCACGTGTGAGAGTACTGATTTCCTCATGTTTTGCCAATAGTGGACAGTATCATTTTGTCTTCTTAACTTTTGATAATCAGATGGGTAAAAATTGATAGTTCATTATTGTTCTGTGTGATTTTTTTAAAAACTAAGACAGGTTTCCTTGACTCCATGGTTCATGTGGTCTAAATCTAAATAGTTTTAGATTTCACAGGTCCTGCATTTCCCATCCAGAATCATATTTAGGCATTCTCATATGCTAAGTTCAAGGCCTAAGTAAGGTATGGCTTAAAACTGCAGTTTTCTAAACTGAAAAGTCCATCATAGGCTGAATAGTGGGTTTGCTAGGTATTATTCCTCACTGAAAATGTGACTAGCATTCAGTGTTTAGCAGTACCAGATAGATAGTAGACCTGTAACTTGAGGCAGAAGTTAAGTTCTAAAATGAACCAATAAGTCAAAAATTACAGTCAGCTCTTTGTCCTTTATCGGAACAGTTCCGTCTTTGGTTGAGCACCCAATAAAGAAGTTGCTTTGCATTTATGACATCCTTATTTTTAAACTCTTGAGCAGGGGCTCTTAATTTTTTTGTTCCATGGATCCCTTTGCCAGTCAGGTGAAAACCACGGACCCCTTACTAAGTCCACACTATACTGTGTATTATTTAATAAACATATCACACTCGCACCAACACCTCCACACAAGAATAATGTTTTTTTGAATTTCAATTCAAGCTCACGGACCCCTTGTTAAGAACCCCTGCTCTTGAGAATCACTCTGAGTATGGCAAGATGATCACACTATAAGAGGCACATGGGGATAAAGGGAGCCTTAAGAACAGTGGAATGTCATCTCCCATGTCAGACTGTCTAAACAGGTAGGCAGATCATTTAAAGTGTTACTTTGTCCTCTGTCGCTCTTCCTACTGAGTGCATAGAGTTCTGTGGATCAGCAGTTCTGATGAAAGGGAACATAAATGTGAATATCCCATGCCAACAACTTTAGTAAATACCCCCTGAATGCATAGCACAACATTATTTGCTTAATGCAGTACCAATTTTATTATATAACCATTAAATTAATAACAACATATTTTCACTTATTTTGGAAATTGCTGATTATTTCCCCCTACATAGCACTGGCATATGCCTGTCAAGGAAAAAAATTAAGTGACTCAAATAATCGTTAAAGGCTTTATTTAACTGATTCACATCAAGAAGCTCCTGAACACTAGGCGACTCACCTGTCAAAGCAGGATTGGAATTTATTGTAGAGTGAGGTGAAGGGAGGAGTGTGTGGTTTGGCTCAGGTGGCAGTTTTCATCTGTAAATGCTGCAAGACTTATGATTGGGAGATTTGTGCCAGTATTCATGCTTCCTGCTTAATTAAGATCATTTGTACAATCCCATCCTATAACTTTCAAGAGCTGATTTTTGCAAGCTTTGTATTTGTTCTGTTAGTCAAGGTTAGGGGCAAGGGAGGTAGCAAAAAATGGTGAAAGGAAAATATAGGGAAAGGGAACGATGGGTGAGGACAAGGGAAACTGATGGCCCTATTTCATGTCTCTTTTTAAAGCTTTTACATGCCTAGTTTACAAATTTCCAGTGGATCCAGGCCTCTTTAATAATTCTGCAACTCTTCATGACTATTCCTTTTAATTTCTCCATTATCCCATGAGCCAATGTTGGCTTACCTTCCTTTCAGTCTTCCTGATGTAACTGGGCAGTGATGGGGGACTTGAAGGAAGGAAAAAAGGGCACAATAGCAGGGGTACAAAGGTATCATAGGACATGGAAATGTAAATAATTCAGGAAATGACATGGGAAGATAAAAATTCACGTACCAGAACTTCTTTACAAGGAGAAATTTGGTTATCAGAACTAAAATCCATGCTCATGATGGAAGAAGGAGAAATTGCAGACTGAGGCAAAGTCCCTCGCATACTTGCCTCAGTTCTTTAACTTCCAGTTGACAGAGGCCAGAATTGGCTCCGAACCTGGAGGACTTTCCGAAAGTAAATTGGTGTCAAATGGTCCCGGATGTGAAAAATGCAAATGGAGGAGGATATGGGAAAGTTGTGGGAGGATTAGCAAGACCAAATTAGGAAAATCATTGCCATCAGAAAAAGTTATCCTCAGAGAAGTATTTGTCCTCAGAGAGGCAGCATGGTAACATGGACTGAGTCCTAGGTTTGTGTCAAAAGTCCTTGGATCTACCACATTCCATAGGTAATAAAGTGACTTATTTGTTAATAAATTGTGAGGTCTTTGCAGATAAAGGTTGCTCTTATTCATCTTTAGATCTCCAGCATCTAGCATATCACCAGGCTAAAGAGCTGTTGGTTAAATCTAAATCAGTAGTTTGCAAACTTGGTGAGCATCAAAATCACCTGGAGTGCTTGTTAAAACACAGATTACCAGAGTTTCTGATTCAGTAGGTCTGGTGGTGTGGGACCAGAGAAGTTACATTTCTATCAAATTCCCAAGTGATGCTGATGCTACTGATCCAGGAATTGCACTACGAAAAACCACTGAGAATTGCTTTAAAACAAGGGTCGGCAAACTATGGCCTGTGGACCAATCTGCTTGTGTTTTTGTACAGCTTGAAAACTAAGAATCTTATTTTTTTTTAACATTGTAAAAGAGTTGTTAAACACACATGCAGAATAGTATACGATAGAGACTGTATGTGTCCCACAAAGTCTAAAATATTTACTATCTGGCCCTTTACAGAAAGCATTTTCCAAACCCTCCTTTAAACAGCACAGTTATCATAAAAACAAACGTGTTAACTTGGAATAGGTTTAAACTGTCTTCATCACTGAAGAATAAGCAGCAGCTATTGATGTACCGTGTTACCTAAATTAAACTGTATTTTCAGTATTCTTTTGCTGCCTGATTCTTGTTTGGTTGTGTATAACCGTTTTAGGGACTGTAAGAATGATTTCAATTAGACTTTATAAGCATTCCACTGAATTAAAATGTGGAAATTTTCAGAAAAATTATTCTGTAATAATTTGAGAAGAGATATAACAGTGCTTTCACTATATAAGCTTCTCTCTCTCTCTCTCTCTCTCTCTCTCTCTCTCTCTCTCTCTCAACTACATATTCAATCCTCTAGTTTTTGGAATGGTCTAGTAGGCTTTTTCCAGATATCAGACTTCAGAATGGAATAGGCAAGTTTCAAGTAAAACTCTAAGGCTTATGGGAACTTATTCCAAACTTGAAAACTGGGTTAGTATTTTAGTCTTCATATTGTTGATGTTAAATATTGGTATGCTACAGTGGGTCATCACCCCAAATTTCTGTTCTTCCTTATATAGTTTAGAACTGCATCTTGGGTCAAGAAAAAAACCACAGCATAACTAACCTCTTAAACTTGTATGGTAGATTCAGAGACTTCTACCCATCCATGTACTCTTAGGTTGGCTGTGGCTTGATCATTAAGAGCACCAATCAAGATGTTGATTTCAGACACCCACACCACAAGTTCCACCACACACAGAAGGATGGTATAGTTTATTAATAAACAGATGGAGTAGAATGGCCTAGAGCTAGGTCTCAGTGAGCAAGCAGGGTGAGGACACCCCTGAGGTGTGGGGGGAAAGCATCCTAGTATGGGCTGTCAGAGCCTGGGTGGGGTGAACTGAGAGGGCAACTCAATGTGTGGTGTCAGAGCCAAGCAGAATGAGAAGGTCCTCTCTGTGGAAAGGCAGCCTGATGTAAGATGTTGGAGACTAAGCAGGGTAAGGAAAGTGTCCAGACAGGGTGGTGGTATTATCAGAAGCCTGGTTTACGGTTTTGGAGCCTAAATGAGGGGAGAAGGACATTTGTACAAGGGGATGGCCAGGCATGGGGTGTTGAAGCCCAAAGGGGTAGAGGAAGGCATCAACCTATGTGTGTGGGGTGAGGTGGCAGAGATGGGGCAGTGGTTGCATATGGAAGGCTTGATCACATCAGCAAACATACTGAAATTAATAGGAACCAGAGAAAGGAGTCACAAATATGGGAATGGAAAAATCTAGAATGAACTGAATTGTTGGATTGAAATTGTAGATATTGGCATGACCTTATGGCTATGGGTATATAGATGATATAGATTTATAGGTGTAGAAATTGATATAGATATGTATAAATATAAATGTAAATGTGTGCGTTTCCACTTAGAGATTCTGAAAGCAGTGATACCCCAATAGCTGTAAGACTACTTAATGCCCATATTTTGGTTTCTAAACACCATTCCCCACCAAAAGGAAACAGGGCCTCTTATTAAAATAACTAATTCTAGGACCGAGACAGGGAAAGTCAGGATGAACCTGGAGCATCTTATTTGCCAGAAAGAAAGGAAATGCTAATATATATAGGTATATATGATGGGGCATATATACATACAGAAGCAAGTTTGAAGGGACATCTATTGGCCAAAACTGAGACAATTTAGCATCAACATAAATGACAGTTTTGGTTTATAACTCCCTGAATAAAATAGGAATCCATAATATGATATATATATATATATAAATAAATGATATAGATGAATTAAAAATTTAATGATGAACAGAATATTTACATGGTTTCAAAGTGCTAGTCTACCAAATATTTACTAGTTCCAAAGAGATAAAGAATAACTCTACAGTGGGTAAGCCTAGAATATACCACCGTAGTCAAGTGCTCAAAATTGACATTACCAGTAATGAAACAAATGGAAATTGTGTACTACCTGGTAGGCTGCATAGAGACAAACAGCATCACCTTTGTGATATTCCTGCCAAGGTACATAACCTGGTCTGACCATTAGGAACCATGAGACAATCTCAAGCAGGTTAGTAAAGGGAAAAGGGAAGATGAGTCACAGCTGGGACCTGGCAGAGACCATGGCCATGAAACTCCAACTGGAAACCCTCTGAGGGAAGATTGCTACTAAAAACAAAGCCAGAAAGACCCCACGGAGAACCTGGCTACAGGGTCCCATTTGTAACTCTTTCTGGGGTCAAGGGGAAGCCCCAGATAACTCCAAACAAAAGGCCTCATCATTGGTCCCCTGAGAGCTAACAGGTGGGGATCATAAGGCAAACAATCAGAACAGCAAACAGCTGAGGCCCCTCCCCAACATTAGGAAAGGGGAGGAGGAAAGGCTTTAAAAAGGCTTTCCTTGGGGCCCAACACACGGATCTAATCCTGTAGCATGCCAACACCTGTGTCTGGCATTGTGTACTTTTTTTCTTTTCTTGTTTCTTAATAACCTCTTTACTCCCTTGCTTAAATTACTTTATGCAACATAGCCAAGAACCTAGAAGCCCAGAACCCAGAGCGTTCCGCTAACAAATCCAAATGGAGGGACATTCTGTAACATTTAAAAGCATCAAGGTCATGAAAGTCAAGGAAAGACCAAGGAACTGTCCTTGTCATGACATGACAACTAAATGTAATGTGCAATTTGGGACTGACTACTTTCACTATAAAGGACATTCATAAGTGAAACATTTGGTAAAATTTGATTAAGTCTAAAGATTATATGGTCACAATATATCAAGGTTAATGTCCTGATTTTGAAACTGTATTGTGGTTATGCAGGGGAATATACTTAATTGTAGGAAATGCACACTAAAATATTCAAGGGAGGATGGGGAATTATGTCTGCAATTTACTCCTTGTACTATACAGGCATACCTTGGAGATAAATTCAGGTTCAGTTCTAGACCTTTGCAGTAAAGCAAATATCACAATAAAGTGAGTCACACAACGTTTTTGGTTTCCTAGTGCATGTAAAAGTTATGTTTACACTATGCTGTAGTCTAGTAAGTGTGCACTAGCATTATGTCTAAAAAACAACATACATACTTTAATTAAAATGTGACACAAAGACAAAAAGTGAGCACATGCTATTGGTGGTGCTGAGACTTGCTTGACACTGGGTTGCCACAAGCCTTCAATTTGTAAAAAAAAAACACAGTATCTGAGAAGCACAATAAAATGGGGTATGCCAGTTCTTGCAACTTTTCCATTGTTTTGAGATTGTTTCAAAATTTAAATATATATATATATATCAAACATATTAGGGCTGTGGGATGGTTATGCTACATTACTACATTACTAATTCTGTTTGGACCAGAGAAATATTTCAGAGAAGAAGGAGGTAGGAATACTATCCTATTCACTTCATAAAAATGAAGGGATTTGGGGATCTCTTTCTGAAAAAATACCTGGGATTGTGTTTGCTTGGAGATTCAGGAAGGAATGGAATTAGCTCTTACAATCTGAACAAGAAGATTAATAGAAAGAGAAAGGGATACCGAGTAAGCTGAAGAAGAAAACATTGCCCTTGAAGGATGTAGAGATCTTAGTGACAAAACTAAGGAGAAGAAAAAGATAAAATGGATATATTCAAACCTAACTGATGATGAGACTAAAGATGATGAGACATAAAGATAAAACTAGAAAGAGGGGGGATATTTTGGTTGCTACTAGACTAGGGAGCGTGATTAAAGATGGAAGAACCTTAACAGAATGTGAAAGACCTCAGAGAGTAACTTTCTAACCTGCCGACATCTAGCTGAGGCCAGTTTGATATAGGAAACTACTGAGAGAAGTGCTTTGGGAAAGAAGAAGGTATGAGCATTTGGGGGAAACTCCCTTGATGACCAGGTAAGCTGCACTAGGTGATTATATAATATCTGGACATACTTAATTACATATATTAACCTAAGATGTGGACAGACTCAGGAGATCAACACAGAATGCTTCAATTTTCATTAGATAGCTTGCAAAAGTGACACCATTATTGCAAGTGTGAAAGCAGAAACACCCTGCACCATAAGGAAACATGCCTGCAAATTTCATGTAGTTATGACTCTCCATAGGAAGGCACAGGGAAGATGAAACTCAGGAAAGAGGAATAATGTAGAACCATCATAGATCCAGTCTGGCCTCAGCTAGATGTCGGCAGGTTAGAAAGGCATCTAGAGGGAGGAATTTCTGATAGTAACTAACATCTCTCAGCCAGGGGCAGGGGGGTGAAAAGCCATGTGACAGTTGATGGGGAGGTAAGGGAGACTCTAAATCTTGTGAGACTTAAGAATTGGGCCACACAAACTGTGGTGGGGGCAGTCCTAGCATGGTCTGCCACTTTTACCTGGGACCCACAAATACATCCTGTGCACAGGACTAGATTTGTCAGCCTGGCAGGATAAAACACAATGCCCTAGTATATAAGGGGGCTGCTGGTACATTCCTTCCCCTATTGTGCTTTGCATATGTAAACATTCACTGGAGATAGCCCGACTATGGTGGGTAGGTTTTATGACATCCAGCTCACACCCAGGTGCTATATCTGTCTCTGGTGGGGAGGGAGTGGAGTTCCTCCACTCCCTACAGCATCCACACACAAGAGAGGGGTGCTGCACACAGAATATCTTGTGGCCAGGAATTGAGACCTGCTTGCCATGGGGAGCTGACCCCCACTCGGGAAACTGACCTTATTCTGTCTCTTCTAGACATAACTAAAACGTTGTTACAACCAGTGTGGTGGGAGTCATGCTTCTGTTGGTGACCCCAACACCCAAATTGAAGTGGGTTGACATCTCTTTGGTGGCTCCTTCTTTCTGACTGACACATACACATCCCTGAATAAGTCCCTGCACCAGGAGATGATGCTGTGATTAGCCATGCCTGAGTTCCATGTCCACCACTGGAATCTGTGTTGCCTGAAGCACATGGAATGAAAGTGGCAGAGGATTTGATTCCCTAGTTAAAAATAAAGGCACTATTATTTTAAGAAGGACAAATGGATATTGCACACTGGGCTTGAGGGATTTAAACAGGGGCCCATACAATCTCTGACAGAAATTCTGTCAAGGCCAAATATACAAAGGACTATCCCCATTCTCTTTATAGGGACAAGCAGATAGAGAAAAATCAGTGTTCATGTGAAAAGTAGTTCCAAGAAAGGGGCAACTCTCTAATTCACATTGTAATAAGAATTGTGAGTGCATTGTATCAGTGTAGGGTCATTTTTTAATATAGTGTAGTAATTTATATTTATTCCTGTACAAATGTCCCCCTTCCTTGTACCTAGTCAAATATGTAATAGTAACAATAGTAACTAACATTTATTGAGAATGTTCCAGAAACTGTTCAAAATTACTTTATATGTGTTGACTCATTTAATCCTCTCAATCACCTAATGAGGAATGAGCTGTTATTGTCTCCATAGCTCAGTGGTTAAGAGCATTGACTGTGGAGCTAGACTGCCTGGAATTGAATGCCCCATCTTGCCAGCTGTGTGAGTTTGGGCAAGTTCTTTATTCTCTTGGTTTCTCAGTTTACTCTTCTGTAAAATGAGGATGTATCTTATTGGTAGTTGTGAAAACTAAATGAGTTAATCTAAATAAAGCACCTAAAACAGTACCTGGTACATAAAGAGTGCCATGTACATGATAACAGCTATTACAGAGGAGGAAACAGGAGAGGCCTGATTCTGTTTCCTTGCCTCTGTGGAGGTTTGTTGAGATTTGGGAGTTAGCTAGGGAAGGAGACACACTCAGAGACACTGTTTCTGTGACAATTATATTCCTGGTTTTTGTTTTTCAAGAAATCTAAATCTATTAGAGACTTTTACTGAAAGACCTAAAAGAAGAGGGAAGAGAGGGAAATATTACGCAGGACTTGGGGCTGGAGCTGGGCCTGGGCAGAGAGTTAGGTAGGTATTAAAGAAAAGTGTGAGTGCCTCCTTGACAACCACGGTGGGCTAATGACTTCTGAGGGTTCTCATATAAGACCTCAGGCCTTTTGAACCACCATGAGTGTGGTGGACTTCAAGAATGATTGAAATGGAATTCCATTCCTGGCTGGAAGTCGGGAGGCTCTAAATGAAACCTATATTACTTTAAGTAAATAAAGAACATGATACATATTTTACACCTGAATTTTTGCACAAAGATTTAACTGGTCCATTGGAGAGAACCTCTCCATGACTTTCAAAGAATAGGTTCCCATCTTCACCACAGTCTACCTCATTACAGTCCCTAGAATGGAAGAGCATTTTGAGATGGAGGCTATTAGTGATAAAGAGCTGGTATGCAGAGATGAACCTCAGATATCACTGCTCATTTTGTACATGACAGCAGACTGTGATAGCACTGAGTTAGAACATGTTTGAACCCCTGGGCAAGGGGATCTCTAGAAGGGATCCTTGGAGGAAGAAAGGATGAATGCATTGACACTAGATTTTGTTGATGGGATTAATGTCCCTGTGATTCCCAGGGGAATACCTAGAAGGGGGCATGGATTTTCATGTTGAAGGCCTCACATTAGATTAGGAATTTCTTTAACATAGAAACAGAACAAAATAGGAAATTCTTTCTCGAAAGGGAGTGGCATACAGTAGAAAAATTTGGCAGGTCCTGGGCATAGAAGACCTCTAACTGCCCCTTGTTTGGGGGCATGCTGCTCAAGGGATAGACTGTCTCGTTTAGATAGAATATTTTGCCTGTTATGGGAATGATAACCTACCCAAACTTGAGGCAATTTTGTAGCAATGAAAATTCTATCCAGGGAGAAAAGATTTTTGAATCTTACATGGGAATACAGAAAAGATGATTTTGCCATGGTAGGCATCAGAGACCAAGAAACTGCAGAATGTGATGGAATGCCCAAAGGCACTTGGGCTCTCAAAGCAAACAAGTGAATTTGGCTGAATCGTTGGAGCTATAGACCAGGCTTTTCTTCTAGCTGAGAACCAGAGTGCATACCAGATAAGCCTCTTAAATACACATCAGAGAGCTGGAGAAAAAGTAGTCACATTTACACCACACTA
>JAQZBX010111992.1:0-10236 GCA_029593785.1 Cabassous unicinctus
AAAAAAGAGATACTGTTGTATAACTTTTAAAACAAGTTCTTTAACAAAAATGGTACATATTTTTTAAATAAATTGTTAATTAGGAAAATTAAAATATGGAAGGATGATTAGATATTGGGAAGTTTCTGTTAACTTCCTGAGGTATAATAATGGTACTGTGTCTATGTAGGAGAATTTCCTTGTTTTTAGGAGGTTCGTGCTGAAGTATTTAGGGATGAAGTGTCATCTTGTCTGCATTTTCAAATGGTTCATCACACACACACAAAGACACACACACGCACACACACATACATAAAGCAAACAAGGCAAAATAGTAACAATTATTAAATCTAGGTGCTGAATACACAGGCTTTCTTGTAACTTTCCTGGATTTGCCTGTCAAAGTCCAGGCAGATAAAGTAAGCCTAGTTGGGTAGTTCAGAGAGGGATTTTAATATACGATCTAATTACAAAAACACTAGGCAGCGTAAAACACTGAATAGTGGGATAACACAGCAACCTAGAGATGAGGCACAGCCCAGCACCCTCCCACCCTAAGGCTGGAAGAGTGTTACTGCCCCGGGGCAGGATCAGCAATCTGAGCAAGCGCTGGGACTACCAAAGAGATGCAGCCACAGCTAGGGAGGAATAGAGACGCACTGGAAAAGATTCTCCTTTATTTATGACCTCTACGCTCCCTCCAGGGCCTCTCAATGGCCCACCCTAGCCAGAGGGTCTTGACTGCCCAGTCTTCCCTCTGGAAGAAGACACAGAGCAGGGGAAGGGTGGACAATGGATGGAGAGCAAGAAAGAAAGTGACCAGCACACAATGCGCTTGAAATCGTTCATGATAAAAACGCATGTAGGGAGTGGGGGGAGGGGAGTTGTCTGTCAAGCATTTAACTCTTCGCCAATAACCATGCTTCCAAAGTTTCAGTTTGCCAGAGGGAAAACAACAACAAAGCAATACTTTGTCCTGAAAATGATGTAATCAACTGCATCCTATTCAGTCAAAACAGATTTTCTTCGGAAGGAAAACTAACAAGGCACAACTCTAACCCCAAAACCACTACAAAATCTTCATGCCCCAGAGCATCCTAACCGTGTGCGCCAGGTAATTGGAGTTAAATTTGACTTTAAACAGGAGACTCATAAAACATCTCCCAAAATAAAGCATGTTTAAACCTAAGTTAAAGTGTCATGTATTGTTTTATATAATAATACCATAGTGGTGGCTGGCTAAGGAACTTGATATCCAAAGCAACAGAAGAAAGCACAACGTTTGTCTGCAAAGAGGCTAGGAGGTCAGGAATAATATGTTTCTCTTAAACAGTTCAACATTATTACAGGTTAGGTGAACAACTGTGGAGGTGGTGTACCTTGAGAACATGAAGCTACCTCACTAAGAAAGTCAATAAAACTACTGAGCTCTTGGATTCCTGACCTGTACTGAATTCACTAGATGATGCTACTTAGCTAGCTGTACACGGATTAATCAGACCAAAAATATTTTTATTATAAGAATTGTATTGAGATGTAAGTCATATACTATAAGTCCACCCATTTTTAAGCATAGAATTCAGTGGTTTTCAGTATATTCATAGAGTTGTACCACCATTACCACATTCAATTTAGGAATATTTTCATCAACTCCCAAAAAGAAACATCAAACTCCTAGCACTCCTCATTTTCCTCACCCAACCCCTCTTCTAGGCAACCACTGATGTACTTTCTCACAAAGCTTTTAAGCTCACAAAGTAAACAAGCTAAGTAAACACAGGCAAAAAAAACCAGGCAAACAAAAAACATAAAAATATGAATTATGAACAGAATTTCCATTCTATTCATGGCATGCAAATGCTGGTCAAAATATTATGACTTATTATTTTATAGTAATACTTAATTTTTTTAATATTGTAAAAGTCTGGGTCAAATAATAAACATCCAAACCCAGAAATTCCCAAGCAGAATCTGGGCCTCCCCTTAACTAGTAACGGAAAAAAACGTATTCCCCTTTGATTAAAAAAAAAAAAAAGCAGCAGCAAAATTTGGAAATATAGGCCATTTTGACTATTTCTTTTATTTTAGATTGTGTGCAAATGTGGATTTGAAGAATTCATCTCCAGAAACTCTAGGTATATATGTCTTATGGGATTCTAGGATTAAGAGGCAATGGTGTAAAAAAATAAAATAAAAATAAAAAAGAAGCAAGGGTGTTCATAAATTTTTACTTGAAGAGGAAATATTGTAAACATTTAACATTTCTTTTAACTCTGATGATACGTTCCAGTTCTTGAGAGCACGGCTAGGCTCTGCTAATAGTACCTTCTCTATATATGACTTCCTAGGAATAACCACTGTACTAGAATTTGGCCACAAAACATCTGGATAGACACCAGTTTTCAAACTCAGCACTTCTACTTCAGTAAAACTGCACATCACCTATCCTGTATTATGTATATAACTAAACTAATTTGGTCTCAGGTCTTGAAGTAAAATTGTAGTACATTGCTTCCCATAGGCCAGTGTTTTTCAACCCCAGCACTATTTACATTTTGGACAGGATAATGTTTTGTGTAGGGGGTCATCCTGTGCATTGAAAACCTTTAGCAGCATCCTTGGCCCCTGTTCACTTGATGTTAGTATCACCCCTCCTCCAATCGTGACAATCAAAATTGTCTCCAGACAGTGCCAAATGCCCCTACCCTCCGTACTGACAACCACTGCTTCAGGCTATTCATAAAAATAATATTTAAATGTTGTGACATATATTTTCTATCAGGGTCACTTTCGAGTACAATATTCAATTAGAGAAGCGTGACATGTAGCTCAACAGTCATATATATTGAGAATTTCCTAAGTAAAACAATATTTTACCACCCTAAAGATGACTTGTTTTAATATCTACTATTGATTACTACTCTCCCCCCTATCCTTACTGAGATCCTGTGAAAGTGAAATCCAAGAGTTTGGTTTTAATTATCATTCGCCATGGAATTTTACCAGGCTCTTCTTTCAATACTAACACCCCTGCCTTCCAAAATCCCAACCTAGAAATGGTGCTTCCCTCTGAACAACCACATTAGGTCGATAAAAGGGAGGGGGATATATACAATCACTTCAGTGGAAGCTGAAGCCACACAGGTGGCATCAGAGAAGGGAGGGCACTAGGAGATTGGGAAGGATTGATTCAGAAAGGAAGGGAGTGCGAAAACTGGCCAGTGATGTCGATCTTTTCCTTTTTTCCTCAAAAAAATAAAAAATAAAAAGACTGCGTTCAAATCAGTGCTTCTCTTCCAAAGAACATAGCTAGTTTTGTGGCCCTGCTATTTTTCGGCTTATATAGCGTGTTGGGGATAACCTGGGCATCAAATCAACACTTCCCACAGTGTTTAAATGAAGAAAAGAATTCCAAGTACCAAGCAACTTATTTGCAAAAGAGCTCATAGAACATAATTTGCTCATAAATTGAGGGCCTTCTATGAATGGGAAAACGTGGAGGGTTGACATTCTTCTCCCCCACAAAGCTGTCACACTCCATTTACAGGTTCTGTTGCTCAGGGAAACCACAGTGGTACCTGAGACGTCAACATCATATAGAGCTTGACTTTGTGATCCTTTAGGGAAAACAAGAACTCTTCACACCTTTTAGCATCTACATTGCAGAAAACAACATAATATTGTGTTTTCTGAACATCATTTTTCACAGAAAAGGGGGCTCCAGAGCGTTTTCCAAGCTAAACTAGTAATATCTTGATAGAACTGGCTTCTGAGATTATCTATTTTGTATGTGGCTGCACTCAAAACTCTAAGAAGAGAAGGAAGGGAAGTAAGTTCAATTTGCATCCCTTCCCAACAAACCTCTGGGCCTCGGTTTCCTTCTGTACAAAAGGAATACCAATACTAAGGAAATATTTGTAGTTGCTGGAAGGACTCAATCAAATCTCATAAAAACTAGCACACAGAAGGAATCCAATAAGCTTTCATCCTTCCTCCCTCCTATCCCATCACAAGATATCATGAGTTTTTGTTTTGTCAGGAAAAAGAGAGAGATAGGAAAAGAGAAAAGAAGGCAGCCAGAGGAAAACTGGAGACATTTACATCTGCTCAGTTACTGAGAAACAAAACAATTGATTCATTCCCCAGCACCTCAAACTTCTCCCTAGAAAGGAAATAACAAATATTAGTCACGGTTCTAAGAAGTTGAGAGGCTTTTCTTCTCTGTGATAAAGTCACGTTATCTTGAAAATAATTTTTTTTTTAATATTGGCAATGATTCATCAGAAATGGAACCCTTTCTTCTATTGTGGTTAAAAGTATGTCTTGAAAACTATAAACTTTGCAATTGGTTCTTCCTCTATGTTCTGTATCTTTATCTGGATGATGGTTTCACAGGTGTACATGTTTGTAAGGATTCTTTGAGCGGTACAATTAAGTTTTGTATACTTTACTAGGAAATTATTTTACAATAAGGAAATGCTTTTTAAAAGTACAATTAACATTGTTATGAAAGTTTCCTCACATTGAATAAAATCTGTTTCCTTGTCATTTCTACTCATTGTTCATAATCTACCCTTTAGAGACCCAGAAACAAACACACCCCCTTTTTCAAAAAATGTGTATATTCTCTTTTGTTTGTTTATTATTTTTATTTCCCCTCCCCCCATGGCTACCCTCATCTGTCTGCTCATCTTCTTTAGGAGGCACTGGAAACTGAACCCAGGACCTCTCATGTGGGAGGCAAGTGCCCAACCGCTTGAGCCACTTCTGCTCCCTGCTGATTGTGTTGTCTGCTGGTTGTGTAGTCTGCTGGTTGTGGCATCTGCTGGTTGTGGCGACTGCTCATTGCAGAGTCTGTTCATCTGCTCATCTTCTTTAGGAGGCACAGGAACCAAACCCAGGACCTCCCACGTGGGAGGCAGGTGCCCAATTGCTTGAGTCACATCTGAGCTCCCATACTACTTTTTTAAATCTTCAAATATTTGCAGGCAGTTACCACTTGCCCCCAAAGATGCTCCCCTCTGGTTGATTATTCCAGTTCCTTCAACTAAGGCTTCCAGTCCCTTCACTTGATTTATAGGTCCTAATTGTAGAGGATTCCTTATGTAATTTGACAAAGAATTGAAGTCCTGACTTCCCAGATAAAAAGATCAGCATATGCTAGCCATGAGCCTCAGGCAAACTCCCTAGAGTATCAGTCATCCCCCCAACTTCTTAGTTCTCTCTCTTACTCAATAAAACAGCAGTGCTTTAGCTCACAATGACCATGCTACTCCCAAGACCTTGCAACCCAAGTGCTTGAAATCAGAACAAAAGATAAAATATGCTCCTGTCACCAACTCAATGATGCAACTTCATGGGTTCCTCATGCTGTACCTCTCACATTTGCCTTTCTCCCAAGCTTGCGTCGCTATAGAGAGGTGAACTAGCTTTCAAAATATAAAGTCTAATAGACTCTCATAAGGTATGACTCACCAAAAGAAGCAGAATTCAATCATTATTAATTAGTGTCCTTTTATCAACTTATTATAGATGTTATCCAAAGGCTAATCTCATATATGCAGTTGAAATGTTAACCAAGAATGCTGATAGCATAAAGAATTTACTGCCTTGTAATCTTCACCTAGATTCCTGAGCTCGTAAAACTGGTAATATAAATTTATTTTCATCCCCTACTCTATGAAAAAAAAACTAAACCATTACACCCAAGTGCCCAAAAAACTTGATTTTTAAATTTTGTGAAAGACTAATATTTGCTTTAATTATAAACTGCATAAGCATTTGTCTTATTAAGGTATTTTTATATGTTGATTTTAAATATAAATTATGTTTTTTCAAGGACAACTTAATATATAGCCATTAAAATAGTTTGAGTTGATATCTTCAATAAGCTATAACCAGATAATCAGGGGGCAATAAAGGATTAATTTTTCTCTTTCATTATCAAAGAGCAGCTGTAAAAGTACAAAATCCACTGTTAAACCTGTGTTTACAGTTTCAATGGCAGATTTATAAAGTAATGTGTGTAGCAACGGTTTCTCTATCATGTGTTTTTTCTTTTCTTTCGATAGAATTTAAAACATGCTTTCTTTTTCGAGCCTAATGTTGAAGATTCCATGGTAACTGCCTTTTTATTTGGTTTCCTTTCTTAGCCTTTGTTGTTCTTTTGCTTTGCTCTTAAGTTAGAAAAATATTTTGCTTAAAAATACATTACAGGGAAATCAACAATCTAGTCTTTAGTATATGTAGCAACTCCCAAGGCTTTTTTATTTTAAGAAGTTAAAAGTTCTCTTAAAATTTTGTATTAGTTCATACTACTGAAAAGAATTAAGCTGATATTTTAGGAATGGAGCAGGATTTAGTGGCTAAAATACTGGAATGAGTAGTTCAATGTTCCATTTTCTATTTGCTCTTCTATATTTATTTTCCTCATATTATCTACCCTTAGTTTGTAAATAATAATAATAATAATAATGCAGAGAAGACACTGCAAATTTTGAGAATTAACCCCCTTCGAAGTGTAACAATAGTCCACTTACTTAATTCCTAAGGATCTAGGGCACTCTGTCCATGAAATGGAACTGAGAACGACTCCCACTTCTTCCCATTTTAAAAAATGAGGTGGTCAATAATGAGCTTGCATTTATAAGGCATTTGGGGTAGATCTCCTTAGAATAAAATAGTAGTTTAATCCATAACTAAAATTTAACATTTCTACTCACATTTTCTATTTCTATTTTATATTTTAGTGACTTTATTGATGTCTTTGAGCTGAAAACTCCAGATTAGAGATCACCAACCATACTTTACTTTTTTCAACCTGCCAGAAGATACAAAGAGCTACAAAAGTGGATGAATTTTTTCTCCCTAAAAATGAAGTGATTTTTAGGTGACTTCCAGTGTTTAATGTAAATGTCATATATGTATTTTGTAATTGCATGAATTTTTAAAAGCCATTTCCCTTGGTGATTTGTCATATTTCTTTGAGGTAAGTCAGAACTGTAACCATACTTAGTAAATGCCACTCTGTTCTCAGTAATTGGTAGATCTACCAGATAGAAAATCAGCAAGGATATAGAAGAACTGAAAGACAACATCAACTAACAGGATATAATTGACTTAGAATATGCCACCCAACAACAGCAGGATACACATTATTCTTAAGTGCCCATGAAACATTCACCAATGTCCTGAGGATATGATCACAGCTGGAGTCATAAAACAAACATTAACAAGTTTAAAAGAATTGAAATCAAACAGAGTATATTCTCTGACTATAATGAAATCAAACTAGAAATCAATAACAGAAAGACACTACTCTCCAGTTCATTGGACTCACCCAGGACAACTAACAAGGAGATGATGAAGGACAATGACCATCCCAAGGAACCTGGAGAGTCTACAACTACAAGCAAAAGAGTCCCACCCATCTGCCCCATGGGATCGAAGCCCCCTGTCAATAGAGGTAGAATGGGCATCACCATCCCAGAATCCTCTGGATTGGAGAATGAACTATGGAGTAAAGTGGGCTTACTGGTATTCAACTATAGACTTACTGTGATGCTAGCAATGGAAGAAATTATTTCATTGATGTGGAGGCTATGGCCACTAGAGGTTCTGAGGACAGGGAGAAGGAAAAATAGGTGAAATATGGGGGCATTTTCAGGACTTGGGAATTGTCCTGAATGACATTACAATGACAGATACAGGCCATTATTTACCTGGCCATAACCTACAAAATTGTGTGGAAGAAGAGTGTAAACTACAATGTAAACTATAATCCATGCTTAGGGGCAATGCTCTAAAATGTGTTCATCAACTCTAACAAATGTACCACACTAATGAAGGATGTTGTTAATGTGGGGAAATGTGGGAGGTGTAGGGAGCGGGGCATATGGGAATCCCCTATATTTTTATGTAACATTTATGTCATCTAAATTTTTTTTTAAATAGTATATTAAAAAAAAGAAAGACAATAGGAAAATCTCCAAATACTTGGTAACTAAACAACACACTTCTAAATAATCTATTAGTCCAAGAGGAAATCTCAAAGAAAGTTTTTCTAAAAACACATAAACATGAATGAAAATGAAACTACAATATATCAACATTTTAAAGAGATAGCTAAAGTAGTATCGAGTGGGAAGTTTATAGTACTAAATGCTTACATTAGAAACAAGGAAAGGTCTTAAATCAATAATCTAAGCTTCTACCTGAATAAACAAGGAAGAGAAGAATAAAATAACCTTTAACCAAGAAGAATAAAGGAAATAATAAATGTAAAAACAGAAGTCAATGAAATTGAAAACAAGAAGACAGAGAAAATTAATGGAAAAAGCTGGTTTTTCAAAATAATCAATAAAATTTATAAACTCCTAGTAAGATTGACAAAGATTAAAACAGAGAAGAAACAAATCACCAATATCATAAATGAAATAGGGGGCATCACAACAGATCCTGTAACCATTAAGGGATAAAATAATACTACAAACAACTTTCTGCTCATAAATTCAGTAACTTAGAAGAAATGGACCAATTCCTCAAAAACCACAAAGGACCTTACCTAAGCTAAGATGCAGGAGATAACCTGAATAACCCTATAAATGTTAAATAAATTAAATTTGTAATTAAAAACTTACAAAAAAAGAAATCTTCAGCTCCATATGGTTTCACTGGAGAATTTTACAAAATACTCCAAGAAGAATTAACACCAAATTTACACAAACTCTTCCAGAAAATAGAATAGAAAGGATCAATTTTTGAGGTCAGAATTACCCAGATACCAATAACAGACAAAGAAACTATGCTAATAGGAAAACTACAGAACAGCATCTGTCATGAACTTAGTTGCAAAAATCCACAGTAAAATATTGGCAAACCAAATCCAGCAATATATAAAAATAATTATGCACTGAGACTAATGGGACTTATTCCAGCAAGGCTGTTTCAGCAGTCAAAAATCAGTCAATGTAATCCACCATATTAACAGGCTAAATTAGAAATTCATGATCTTATCAACAGACAAGGAAAAAGCATGTGACAAAATTCAATTCCTATTTATGAAAAGAATTTCAGTACCCTAATGTTTTAGTTTCTAGGTCTGCTCTAACAAAGTACCACAAACTGAGTGGCTTAAAACAATAGAAATTTATTCTCTTTTTAGTTCTGGATGCAAGAAGTCTAAAATCAAGTTTTCAGCAGGCTCATGCTCTCTCTACAGGCTTCCCTTGACTCTTCCTAGCCTCTGGTGGTTACCAGAAATCCTTGATGTTCCTTGGCTTGTTGCTGCATAGCACCAATATTTTACCGTGTCTTCATGGAACTGTCTTCTTTCTGGGTATGTCTGTATCTGTCTCTTCTCTTCATATAAGAACGTAAGACATATTGGATTAGGGCCCACCCCAAAGTATGACCTCATCTTAAATAGATTATGTGTGCAAAAGCCCTATTTTCAAATAAGTTCCCATTCACTGGTACTGGAGGTTTGGACTTCAACATATATTTTGGGGGGACACAATTCAACCCAAACCACCTAAGAACAAAGGGGGAAGTTCCTCCACATCATAAAGAGCACTTACAAAAAACCTACAGCTAACTTCATCCTTATGAGGAACAAGGCAAGGCTGTTTGCTCTCCCACTCTCATTCAACTTAGTACTAGAAGTTTTAGTCACAGTAATAACATAGTAAAAAGAAATAAAAGGCATTCACACTGGAAAAAAATAAATAAAGCCATTATATTTGCAGAATACATGATTTTCTATATAGAAAATCCCAAGAAGGCTACAAAAAAATTCCATGTTCAAACTATTGAGTGAGTTCAGCAAGGTCACAGGATACAAGATCAACATACAAAAATCAATTGCATTTCCATTTACTGACAGGTGGGAACCAAAATAAAAAATGCAATACCATTCACAATTGCTCCAAAGAAAATGAAGTATTAGGTATAAGTCCAGCAAAACATATACAGGATCTGTGTGATGAAAATTGTGAAATTTTAATGCAAGATATTAAAGAAGACAAATACTTGAAGAGATATATCATATTTTTGGATTGGTAGACTCAAATAATAAGAATATCGATTTTCCCTAAATGGATAAATAGGTTTAATGCAAGGGAAAGGCCATAGAATAGTCAAAACAATTATGAAAAGAATAATGTGGGAGGAATCACTCTTCCTGATGTTATTAAGACTTGCTATTAGCTATAGCAATTAAGACAGTGTAGTACTTATTACTGGGATGATAAACACATA
>JAQZBX010111993.1:0-10246 GCA_029593785.1 Cabassous unicinctus
ACATCAGGGCCTCCTACCTGGACTACAGCACATCAGGGCCTCCTACCTGGAATGCAAGCACATCAGGGTCTCCTACCTGGAGTGCAAGGACATCAGGGCCTCCATGTGGAATGCAAGGACATCAGGGCCTCCTACCTGGAATGCAAGCACATCAGTGTCTCCATGCCCCTGAGCAGGTGAGGGAGTGGCAGGAATAGCCATTGGGCCTCACAGGGTCTTGCAATTGGGACCAGATGTTGCAGAAGCAGTCCACACAAATCCACACACCCTCTGTGGGCCGGGGGTGGCGGCAGCCCAGAGAAGCTCAGAGCAGCTCTCTGTAGATGCTGAGAAGAAATGTGGATGGTGCCTGAGACCCCAGGCCTCCCAACTCTCTTCCCAAGACCTTGGCACCATGTGAGACCCCAACCCTTGTCTTTAGACTCAACCTTGAGGTGGTTGGGATGGGAGGGAGCAAGAGACTGGAATGTCTGACAAAACCATGACTTGAATAAGATGAAGTCCTTTCACTGTCCAGAATTAAGTCTAATGTAGGACTGCACAACCTTGGTGCTACTGACATTTGGGCCAGATAATTCTTTCGTTCAGGGCATCTGTCCTGTGCATTGGAGGATGTTTATCAGCATCTCTGGCTTCCACTCCCTAGATGCTGGTAGCAGCCATCCCCCCTGTTGTGACAACCAAAAGTGTCCCTATACATTGCCAAGTGTCTCCTGGGAGCAAATTGATCCATGGGTGAGAATCACTTCCATAGATGATTTTTAGACAGAAAGATAGGTAGAAAAATAGAAAGAGGAGGGAGGGAGGGAGGGAAAGAAAGAAAAGATAGACAAACCATAAAAGAGATGATAGATAGGCAGATTGATGATTAGAAAGATAGATAGATAGATAGATAGATGAATAGATAGATAGATTAGATAGATAGATAGATAGATAGATAGATAGATAGATAGATAGATAGATAGATAGATAGATAGAGGATAGGCAGATAGATCTTGTGCACTGTACGCTGTTGAGCATCCCTGGGCTCCCCTCACTAGATGCCAGGAGGAGGAGCAGCCCCCCAATTCCAAAAACTGAAAATGTCCACAGACATAACCCTCAGATGAGAGTCATTGGTCTAATGTCAGAAAGCAAGTTTGAGATCAATAAATGTATCCCCAATATATCCTTGCACCTGAGGTGGTGCCCTGAGCCCTCCCCCACTCTACGTGTGTAGGGTTTCAGTCCCAAATGTCACATATAGTTATTTCCCTCCATTATACATCCATCCATCCATCCTTCATCCTCAAGGGAAGAACCTGAAACTCACTTCCCAGCCTCCCCTAGCTGGGATTGAGCTAGTGACTCCACCAATCAAAAACCTGCTTGGAACATATTTTCAGAGCTGGGATCCCAAAGAAGCTGGTGCCAGGTGAGAGCTACCTGGCATAGGTGGGGACAGGTAGTTCCAGTTTCCAGAGGCAGCAGAGGGGCTGAGCTTCTGCAGACCATACAGTTTATAGCTCAGCACCATGGTCTGAGCAGAGCGTAGCAGCTGGGACATCTCAACCAGGCGGCATTTCTGCTGAAATGTACATTTCCCCCCTCATGCATCAGCCTCCAAGCCTGGACCTCGAAGAGAGGAAGTGAGCTATCAAATACTCTTTAGCAAATTCCTTCTCTGCACAAACCAGCTGGGGTGGATCTCTGTGGTTTACAACCACGAGTGTTGATGGACATTCCACAGCCACTTTTCCTGTCTGGGCCACTGGACAGGTGAGGAAACGAGAGCCGTAATCCCAGGTGTGCTCATCTGTGCTGCCACACCTGAGGACTCCTCAAGGCACCCGAAACTTCGTTTCCAGGACCTGGAGAAACATCTTGTCAGCCGTCTTGTTGATTGTCTCTAACACGTGAAGCTACTGCTCTGTGTCTTTTTCATGAACAAGTGCAATTTCCAGAGCAGAAATATGCTCAAACATTAACCAAATTCAAATCCTAGAGCTGGAAGCCTGGATAAAGATCATCTTGTGAAAATGGTTCTTTCTAAGAGAGGAGAATGAGGCTCTCCAAGACCTAATGGATCTTCCCCAGGGACACACAGCTAAATCTGCAAGATTGGACAGACTCACAATGAATGCCACTGTAAGCAACGTGTATAGATTCTACATGGAAGCGTTTCTTTATGTGAGTGCGTCAAAGGCACATTCCCTACAGAATTTTAAGTTGCCGGGTTAGACAATGATTTTTCCCACCTGGTATATGGGTTCTGTATTTTTACACCAATTTTCAGTGCCTAGTTTAGACGTGTACCCCTGCAAAGTTAGAGGACAATTCCAGCCTGCCCTCACATCTGAGACCCAAGACCACCCTCAGTCTAGCAGGACTCACAGAACTCACTGAAAGATGTCATGCTCATGATTATAGTTTATTACAGCGAGTGGACACAGATTAAAATCAGCAACAGTGGAAGTCACAGGGGAGGGGGGCAGGTCCAGGAGAAAGCAGTTCTGGGGGTACACTGTCCTCTCCCAGTTAGGTTGTGAGGACAGAGCTTCACTCTCCCAGCAACGCCATGTGACAATACCCTGGAGCGCCGCCCACCAGGGAGGCTCCCCCGAGCCCTGGAGTCCAGGGTTTTTATTGGGGTTCAGTCATGGAGGTGTGGCTGACCACCTGTGTGGCTGAACTCAGTCTCCAGGCACTCCAGAGGTCAAGCTGATACCTCATGGCCACAAACCCCCACCCCATTAGACTGTCTGGCATGTCCCAAGGCTCCCAGGCAGACACAGGCATTCTCAGGGGAGATAGTTCCAAGGCTCAGAGGTCACCTCCCGGAAGCCAGGAGAAGGGCCAGCCATCATTTTGGGGAAAGGTCAAGTTGTTGATTGCACAGCCCTTCTCTGGAATCAGCAATCCCCTCTGATACTTAATCTCATGGCAAGGTCTCCAGATGGGTGGAAATATGGCAGCAGCCCCCAACCCAGCCTTGAGGAATTGATTAAACTTGTACCCTCTGCACCCCTGACCCACAATGAGGAGCTTCCTGTCCCTACCTTCTGTGGCTGTTCCCTCCTTCTCTCCAGGTTGCTCTGGGTCTGTTTGAGCCAAGCCTGCTGGATGGATCACAAAACAGAAAGCACTCACTGCCTGCTGAGCAGATGGAAAGAGCAGCCTGGTCCAGAGCCAGGACTGGGGACCGTCGGCCATCTCCTCAGAGGGAAGCTGGACTTCAAGAAGGGTCCTGACCTGCCGTCCTCTCAATTGCACACAAGCTCTGCTCTTCCTTGGGTTTGCTGTGAGATCTAGGCTTCCTTCAGCTATTCCCTGATACTTTGCCCTGTGAGGCTTCTACCAGCTCTTGGCCGTGCACTTGGGCTGGGACTGGCCCTGTGCCCAGTGGAAGGGGTGGGTGTGGTCGTAGACTCAGACGACTAATACATGGCCCCTTCCTGCTGCTTCCCCCGCATCTCAACCCCTAGCCACCGACAGCTGAGGCCCTGAGCTCCCGTTCCCACCCCTGCAGTATTTCTCCAAGCACTCCTCAGACATAGGGGTTTGTGGGCTCAACTGGATTTACTGAGTCAGAATCTGCAGGGGTTGGCCTGGAAATGTGAGATTTCAACAGGCCATGAGGCGAATTTGAAAGTGCTGACACATATGAGTTTGCCGTGGCTGCTGTAACAGATCACCAAGCACTGAACAGCTTAACACAAGAGAAATCACTTCTCTCCCAGCTCTGGAGACCAGAAGTCCAGTATCAAGGTGCCAACAGGGTTGACTCCTTCTGGGGACTCCAAGGAGGAGAACTTCTTTGCCTCTGTCTGAGCTTCTGGGGTGGCTGGGGGTCTCAGGTGCTCCTTGAACTGTGGCTGCATTACTCCAATTTCTGCCTCCATCTCCACATGGACTTCTCCTCACTGTGGATCTCTCATAAGGACACAAGTCATTGGATTTAGGGCCCACCGTAACCCAGAATAGTCTTGTCTCAAGATGCTTATCTAAATGATATCTGCAAAGACTTTTTTTTCAAATTAGGTCCCATCACAGGTTTCCTGGGGACTCGAATTTCGGGGGCCACCATTTAGCAACTTATGCATGTGTTGGACCTTCACTTCAGTTCTGACTGCAGTCTGCCCTGTGCCCCCGAGGACCCCTCCAACTTGACTCCTGGTCGTTGCCCCCAAGTGACCCCTGAGCTCCAGTCTTGAGCCTGTCCTTGTGCCTCTGCTCTGCTGTCTGGCCTGGACCCCTCTGGTTGTTTCCTGGACTCCATACCTCCCCCAGGAGCTGGGAACTCAGGCTGGTGACTTGCAGCCCTTGAGCGGCTCACACCCCCTGCTGCCTGCAAGGGTGCTGGATTCTCCTCTGACCCCTGACCACTTGGGGTCCCGCTCACTGTGGGCATTCTGGCCACCTTCCATGGGCTGACTGCCATCTGTGATCCACTGCAGTCAACAGCCATTTGTCCTCTCTCCTTGCTAACCCACCTTCTTTCCATGGATAAGCTGGTTCTATCCCCTTTTTCTGCAGCGGGAGCTCTCCTCCTAAGGTCAGGCCATCCTGAGCCATGGATACAGAAATGCAGGAGCCCAAGATTGGAATCAAGTCCCCCACAAGGTAGCAAAAAAGGTGACAGGGAAAGGTGGGTGTATTCTGTGGTACAGAGTGCCTTCTGCAACCATGGGCAAGGTATCGGCAGCTCTGCCTCTTAGTCAATGAGAACATTTTGGAGGAAGGAAAAGATGGCGCCAGGAGAGGCACTTGTGGAATTATGGGATTGTAGATAAGGTTGAGGTCGCATTTTAAAACACCTTCATGAACTAGATTTTACACTTCTTGGTAACCGAAAACATACTCTTGGCACTTCATGAATGGTTTTTGAATGAATAAGTGAATCTAACTTTCACACAGTTTAAAAAATCTTATTATACAAATTTTCACACATATCTAGAAGTAGACAGAAGAGCATGATGAAGTCCCAATATAGCCATTGCCCAAACTCAACTGCAACCAACACTTTGCCAAGCTCATTTCATTTTCCACCCATGCTATTTTTTTTTTTTTTTTTTTTTTTTGCTTTTGCTTTTGTGGTATTTTAAAGCATATCCCAGATATCATATCTATTTTTTCCTTTAATTACATTAGTATGTGACTCTAACATATTAGGACATCTTTGAAATCATAATGAGAATACCATTTCAAGCCTAAAAGGTAATGATAATCCCATAAACAAAAGCCTCTTCAAATGTCCTTGATTGTATCAAAGTTCTTTTTACAGTTGGTTTAAGTCAGAACTTAAACAACGGTTCTCCCTGCCTTTTGTTGACTTTGTCTCAAGTCTCTTTGAATTCCTTTCCTGCATGCTTTTATTTGCCTGTTATTTTTGGAGGAAATTCTGTCCTTTGTGCTGTGGCATTCCACAAGCTGGAGGTGGCTGAATGCATCCCAGCGCAGTTCCCTCTATCCCTTGTATTTCCTGTAACCAGCCATGAGTTCTAGAAGGCTTGTTGGGTCCAGGTTTATATTTTCTTATTGCCTCGTAGCAGGGTGCATCTGCTCATCCCACTCCTTGTGATGCCTCCTTTAGAGTGTCCCCATAATGTGCCCTGCTGGATCCATCCACTGAAACATCCCCACCCCCCTTAAATGAGTGGTTTAAGCATCCATTAATGATCACCACATAAAATTGTCTTTCATTAGCTTTCCAAAATAGGAATTTTATAATTCCATAATTGCTGCATTTATGAGAGAGAATTCTCCTTTTGTTAAAAAACTTTCCCTCATCAAATACTTGGCTACCCAGAAATACAGGTGGTGTAAGTAGAGTAGAACAACTGTTTGATGAGTTTCTCATTTTCAAATCAGTTTTCAGAGTGCTAGTTCTGTGTAATCTCCCCACAGGTACCCGTTGAGCGTCTGTGTGGCCGTGTTTGCATGTGTTTGTGTCTACCTACAGCACGAACCCATGGATTTAATTATTTCATGAGTTGTATTCCACTGTTACTGTCATTGGTTTTGTCCCTGATTCGCCTCATTGCAGATCGGGGAGGTCCATCTATTGGCCCCTATATCCTTTTGATATGATTCAATTGTTCTTGCATGGTTTTCTTGCTGTCTCTAATACAAGATGCCCCTTGCTTGTCTTGGATATTTCCTGGAGTAGGATCTGGACATTTCTCTCAAGAGCGGTGGAGTCTTTGAGTGAATGAAGGAATCCAGAGACCAGAATCAAGATGCCAGAGGTATTCATTGCTATCCTGTTGTTAATGGTTCTAGTCCCTGAGATGTAAAGCTTCCCAAAGCTAGAAATAGGAATGGTCATAAAAGAAAATAGTGGAATATTAGCTCATGTTGATATAAATTCTTCAAGTGGAAGGTCATGCCATTTCTTTCACAATTGTATCTTTGTCTCTTATGAAGAAAAATATTGGCTCTTAATGATATTGACTATTATTTGCTTTATTCTTATATAATGAGATCATACAGGATTTGCCCTTTTGGCTTCTTCCACTCAACATAATGTCTTCAAGTTTCATCCATGTTGTCATATGAACTACATTCCTTTTTACGGCCGAATAACATTCCTTTGAATATATATACTACATTTTGTTTATCCATTCATTGGTCGATAGACATTTGGCCTGCTTCCATCTTTTGGCAATGGTGAATAATGCCGTTATAAATATCAGTGTGCAAATATCTGTTTGAGTCCCCACTTTCAATTCTGGGTATATTCCTTGTAGCAGGATTGCCAGGTCATATTACAATTCTATACTTAGCATATAGAGGAACTGCCAGACTGTCTTCCACAGCAGCTGCGCCATTTTACAATCCCACCATCAATGAGTATTCCTATTTCTCTGTATCCTCTCCAACACTTGTTATTTTTCTTTTTTGTTTTCTTTTTTTTTGAATAGTTGGCATTCTAGAGGGTATGAAATGGTATCTTATTGTGGCATACATATACATGTATGCATATATATGTCTCTATATGTAGGTATGTATATATATGTATATATATTTGTATATGTGTGTATATACATATACAAATGCACATGCATACATATACATACACACACAATTTTTTTCAATTACTATATATTGTTAATGAAAACAAATTGTCCAAACAAAATCTAAAGTAGCTGTCCTCTGAAGGTAATTATAATAGCATAGATCTGTTGCAATTTATTCCTAGTATAGTGGCTATTGAACAAAAAATTTGTAATTTAATTTGCTTAGGTCAAATCACATCTAAGAAGTCAATTCAATCCCTATGTCCCCAGGTCTGAAGGAGTTAAAGCCAACTCTTTTGTTTTAGATTACCATTTTATTACCAGTGCTTTGGGAAAGATCCATTATCATAAAATTGAAAAATCCCATCAAATTTCCCTCTCCATAATAGAGAGCAGCTTTTAGATGTGAGGAATCCTGATGGTTATATTTGCCTATTACCATGTGATCATCATGTTCATGTGAGGGTTAAAAATAATAATTGAAGAAACGAGGCATTAGTTGGATTTAAGGAACTCTAGCCACACTTAATTTGTGTCTGTACTGAATTATTTCAATCTTCCCCTCACCGCCATCCATTCATTTTTGTTTGTAGACACAGCGGGAAAGGGGACGTACATTAGTAGCTCTTAGAGAGCATGTTAAGTGGAACTGCAAATTAGTAAAGTGATATTTTTTACGAGGCTAAAGCTCTTTTGTAGTATATGGGTGTTTTCTCTCCAGCCCCTGAGATTGAAGGACACGGCTCAGGTGTCCCATGATGGTAGGTGGGCTTGCTGTTAACTTTCCTTGAGCTTGATGAATTAGCCCTTGGGAAAAGCCCACTGTTCCCCCTTAATTACCTAATTACCTTCTAATGTCTAAAATACATACGTAAGTGTCTAGACACACGTCACAGATATCCACTACAATGACAGCACTCTGGAATTTTTGTCTTAAAGCCCAGATGTCATCACAAACATGCCTTTTCTGGTTTTTGTTTTCAATCACGACATTGTGGCTACATACAGAATGTCAGCTTCAGAAATGCAGATTATGTGAGTCGGGACTTTTTTCACTTAGTTCATTGGAGAGAAAGAGTCATAAACCTCCCCTGAATGGAGTTACATCATAGAATGCTAGAACAGAGCATGATTGGACAGACAAACACACAGCAACAAAACCCTGATGTTTTCATCTGACATCTTGATAGCATTTTGCTAATTGATTGGAGTAAGAGTGCCTTGGAGGTTGGTGGCATCTCTTGCAGACTGATGAGAGATTTCACTCATTCATGGGCTTCCCCCACCCCTTCTCAGGAGCCCTTTGGGGAGCTTAAGAGCAAGTGTTGAAATGCAAATCTCAGGGCACATACCGTGTTGAAATAGACTTACTTTAACAGCGGATGAATTGTAGTTAAGGAGCTTTACTTTCAACACAGGAATACCACTTAAACAGTTGGGGGAAAGTGAAAAGGGCATAGAAAACCCAGGCTCAAATAACTAACTGGGGTGCAATGCCAGAGCAGAGCCAAAGAGCTGCTCGTCATGCACTCCCACCCACTGCATCTTCTCCTGCTTTCCACCAGTTTCTGAACTGGTTAGGATACACGTATGGTTCATTTGATCCGCTCCTTCACAGGATGTGAGGCAGCTTGCCCTTTAAGATGCATTAAGAACAAATGATGGGGGTGGAAACCAGTATTTATTAAATGCTTACTGAATGCCTGAAAACCGACAGTTCCTAAGAAAGCTTGACTCTTACAGATGATGAATATGAAGTTCGACCCTGAAGGCTTCTCACCGTCTCGGGTTTCTAGTGATGGGCTGGTAGGGCGAGATGGCAGAAGGACCATTATGGCTAAGGCTTGATAAACCCCATAGCATGTAGGCTTTTTCCGTGCTATTGTTACCAGCTTTGGGGATTCAGGGGAAATTCTGAGACAGGTGAAAATGTGCCCTTCAACACCATATCACACGCATATCACAGACGAATCCTCTTCAATCCACTCCATCAGCTGGCTTTGGACAGCAGCCATGCAAGAAGGGAGCTGAGAGTAAATCAGCATTTATTTAGGGTAAATCAGCATTTATTTAGGGCCTTCTATAGAACTGTAAGTTGAACACTACATTTTGTTGTTAGTTATCACAATAAACCCATACAAGAGCTATTCATTTCTGCATTCTCCAGGTGAGACTTGGAGATACAAGGAATTTCCACAAGTTCTAGAAGCTACTTCTTGAAAGGGTAATTCGTGGGTCTGTGTGACATCAAAGTAGGACCCTTGCTTCAGCTCGTTCCATGGTTGAAGACCATGGTTGAAGACAGAGAACCCGTTCAATCCCTGTGGCAGGGGTCAAAGGTGAGGCACCTGTCTTGGAAAGCAGGGGTTCAGGTGAGAAGGGCGGTGTCTTGCTTTGATGTGAAACCTTCTCTGACGGGCAGCCAGCCCTGCCTACGCAGCCCCCTGGGTGTCAGGGACTGAGTTATAGGGCAGGAGCTCATGCCTTCTGGGGTCTCACCTGTTTACTCCTTGGCATTCTGGTGATGATTGCAGTGTGCCTTCTATCTGATTTATCAACTTCAAATGGGAACTCTTGATTCTCTGCCATGAACGATGAGAAACTAAACACATTTACTTTAGTTTCCCCACACCTTCTCTGATCACCTCCTCACCCTTAGCAGTTAATGTTGTGATTCTTTCAGAGGTTCCTTTTATGACATTAAATGTCATAATCTGTTTTGGAAAGTATCTGTTGACTTTCCAGGGTCATAAAATTAGTGTTTTTATCCCTCTTTTCACTACTTCCTCACACACCAATGCATCCCAAATGCAGTTTTATAAAAATCATTTTTATAATATTCCCAGTCTCATCTGTAACTACAGGAAAGTTCTGTGCTCTATGGGTGAGTTGATTCTCAACAATGAATGCCCATAAACATTGTTACGGGAATGATTACTTACATCTTATATATTGCTGAAATAAGGTAATGGAGAGCAAATGGGCCCCTATACCATCAAAACTGGGTAGAGTGTTCATTCAATTCTCCATCGTTGGCACATCCAGTGTTTCCAGATGTGCTGGGCTCAGCCGGATCAACACTCTGTTGCAGAGAAACTGATTTGTCCTTCTGGAAGCTTTTAGGATTTTCTCTTTGTCCCTTTGATGTCTGGTTGGGTGTGGGTTTTTATGTAATATATGAATAGCAATACTTGAATAATACTATTATATAATATATATTATACCTATATTTAATATAAATACAATAT
>JAQZBX010111994.1:0-10236 GCA_029593785.1 Cabassous unicinctus
TTCTTTAAGTCTTTGTAAACGCCCATGGATTTTAGCATCTCCTATAGTCTTTGCACCCAGTTTTATTAGACATCTTCCTGTTTTTAAATAATTTCCCTGAGAATGTTTGGTAGTTTGTTTTCCAGAGAAATAGGTATGTTAGAATTACTGAAGCAGGTAGGCAAAACTGGGCATAAGAGCGAATCCTAAATATCCAAATTCAGATTTGCTTGCATCCTGTTAGGTAAAATGCTTAACAAAGAAAAGATTTACCAAAACTGGTTGTGCGGATGTCACTGCTTACTGACTGTAAGTATTGATGCATGTTTCCTGTTCTTCAGACAGTATTGTAGTATCGGATATGAGGTATTTAATACAATACTATATAAATGTTAACTATCTTTCAAAATGCTATTCTGAGTAACTGAAAGAGTCAAGAGAAGAATATTGTATTCACATTGAGGTGCTATGTTTAAGTGGAAGATAATATACAGGCAACTACTGTGTAAGAAGCTTCTAACCTGCCTTGAATATCAAATAACCAGTGAAGTTTTTCAGCTAATCATCACGTTGTGCACCTCCAGTGACAGCTGGGAACCCCCCTCCCCAAGCCAATACTCCCAGGAGATCCCAGTTGCCACTCTGAAGGTACCCACGGTCCCTGAAAGGAAAGAACAAACATATATCTGCATCTTGCCAGACAATGCATAAAGTGCCTACATCATATTTGTCAAAACCCACACTGCCAAAAAAAGACGGAAGATTTTGTTTGAATTTGGATTTACTGAAAGCAACTCTATCCAGCTATGGACAGATGGTAATAACCTTTTTCTTATGAAATATCCCAGCAAGGTTGACTTTGCAGAATCATAGAATTGGATGGATATTTAAGCACAATCTACGTAGGTGACGGAACCAAGGTCCAGAGAGGCAAAGTGACTTGCCCCAGTCACGAAACTGGAGGGATTCCACGCCTTTGGCATGTGGACCGCCACTGGGGAAGTCACAGGCACAGCTAGCAGCCATCTCCCAGCCCTGCCTACCCCTGCGTCCTCTCTATCGTGCACTGATGTTTCAGTCTGTTTCCGTTCCACAACCTGCAGTGATGCAAACTCTAACAGAAAGAGCCAGCTAGGGCCCTGGCAGCGGTGGCAGTGGGCGGAGGTCGTCCCCGGCGGGCTCCCCTCGCTACTTCCCCCGGAGGAGGTGGTGCGCACCGAGGCTCGCACCTCCTCCTGGACAGTGACCAGGGCAGTGGCTGCGCCGGCCTGCACGCGGGTGTGAGCCGCAGTGACCCGGCCGGACCCAGGAGGCGCAGCCGCGCGGCCGGCCTGCTGACCTGGATTTGAAGACTGCGTTGACCTGCCTCCAGTGCCAGCAGTTCCTCTGTCCTGTGATCAGTGTGATTCACAGGAACCCCTAAGTAGAAATCGAAATGATCCAGGGGTGTGAAAAAGTATGAGTTTTATATTGGTCTGGACCTGGCTATGAGCTCCAGCATTTTCTTTGGAAGGAGTTTCCTAAGCCTCCTGCGACTGGCCAGAAAAGGCTTCTCAAGAGTAGGTCAGGGCGGCCGTGGGCATCTTCAGGAACGGTTGAGGTGGGTTGCACTGCTATCAGGAGCTGGCGAGGGTTTTCGCTGGGTATGCGTTTGCTCCAGCCACATCAGTGACTCCACTGGGAGCTCTAGTGTCTTAGTGCCATTCTGTCTTCATACTTTCTAAATGGAAGACTTAATCTTCATGGGAAAATTGGGTGATTTTTTGAAAGTATTCTAGGGTCTATGGTTAGGGTCATTCATGCTTCAAAAGAGGAAGAGCTAGAGACCTTAAAGGAAATGCTTCACAGACTAGGTGATCCGGGTTTTGTGGCCTTTGCAACCCTTTTGGTCATTGTGTCCTTGATATTAATCTTCGTGGGGGGACCTGCCATGCTCAGATGAACGTGCTTGTGTACGTGACAATCTGCCATGTGACTGGAGCCTTTTCAATCTCCTCTGCGAAAGGCCTGAGCAGCGCTGCTGAAGAACGTCTGCTGGAAAGCCCGTGCTGAGAGACCCGCTGGCCTGGGCTCTGCTGCAGATCAGGCATCCCAACAGGGCCTGGGACGTCGTCAGCACTTGCATCCTGATGCCAGTATAGTACGTGGTCTTCGCAACATCTGTTTTAACGTGTTCGGCTTTTCTTTTTAAGAAGTGGCAAGCTTTGCCTGTTGATGATGTCGCTGGCACTCTGCGTGGCTTCCTCACCATTGTTGTGGGGGTATTTTTATTGCACGTCTTTAAAGATGTCAGTTTTAGTCCAGCAAGTCTGCCATTGTCTTTTCGAAAAGACGAGAAAGCAATGAATGGCAATCTCTCTAATGTGTATGAAATTCTCAGTAATAATGAAAAAAGCTTAACCTGAGGAATTGAACAACACACTGCTGAGAATATCTCCCAAAGAATCTGGCAGCTTTTTTTTTGTTAAAGCAGTTTTATTGAGATAATATTCACATATCGTACAATCTATCCAAAGTATAGATTAATCACAATGTTGTGCATTCATCACCACAAAAAACTTTAGAACAATTTCATTACTCCAAAAAGAAAAACTCCACACCCCTTAGCCATCACCTCTCAATCCCTCTATCCTTCTCAACCCTACATAACCACTAATCTAATTCCATCTTTATAAATTGGTTTATATTTACAGTTTATATAAATGGAATCACACAATATGCAATACTTTGTGTCTGGTTTCTTTCACTTAGCATAATGTTTTGTTTTGTTTTTTGCCTGATATTAACATCTTGTAACATTAACATGTATAACATTTGTTCAGTTTCAAAGAAAAACAGTCTTATATATGCAATATTACCCATATTCATATTTCACATGAGGTTTTACTATGCTATACAGTCCCATATTACATCTTTAGCTTTCCTTTTAATAATATACATGACCTTAGTCTTTCCCTTTCAAACAGTCATGCCCATGTAATAGTATTGTTAGTTACAAACATCATGTGCTTTCACTTTTTCTATTCAATTCCAAAGTGACTGCTTTTATAAAAAGAAAAAATTAAAAGATTAATCTATAGTTTGGCCATAAAGTGAATTTGAATATCAGAATGTGTCTGAAAAAGCAATGTCCTCAAATAAGGTTCTCTAAAGACATCTTTTTGAAAGTTTCAAGATACTACTTTTCTTACATTTAAATGAAGGTAGCTCATTAAAATGACAGTATGTGGCTGATTTCTATTTCTATTAACATGGTATTATTTTACAGTATTTTAAATTTTGAGTCCTTTGCCCAAAACTAAATGCACTAATGACAATTTTGTCTATAAAAATGTTTTATTTTTTCATTGGTGTTAAAAGTCTGAAATGTACATTTGTCATTTTCTCTGTCATTTTAAAGCTTAATGCATTATACTGAGGTTAACCGTGTCTATAAAAATAAAATTTTAAAATTAAAAAAAAAAAAAAGACCTAACTAGACCTTAAACGCCAGAAACTTGGAATAAGCAGCCCCAGATACTAATCAAAGCAGGGATGCTCAGTGGCAGGGCTCCCCGCCCCAGGGTGGATAACTACCACACCCAGTGGTATAGGCTTGTCTCTCATCTCCTCGCAAAGTGGGGTGGGCAGAGCTGCCATCTATTGACCCTGACCAAGCCGTTCTTGGCTACCCCAGGAGACCAGCCATGGTGGGCTCTCTTCCCCTGATCTTTTGGACCCTTTCTGCTGTGTAAGTAGTAAAGTGGTCATTTACTGAGGGTTTCTGTTGGGTCTGAGCAATTCGCTCCACAACCACTCTCACCTGTTTTGTTATTCTAGGCAGTCCTGCCTCCTTCTATGAGGGTGGGAGAAGTCAGTCCTCCTTCCTTAGATCACCTTGTAGAGCTCTTGATGCTCCCTGAGGGGTCCTAAATGCTTTTCCTTATGCATTTTCACACGGGACATCCCTATTTGTGACTGTTCATTCTCATTCTTTGACTCATCATATTTTGAACATCAGCTATATGCCAAATGTGCTACATACTTGTCATAGAAAGATATAAAATATGTAGTCTTTGCCCTGGAGGAGATATATTCTTATGGAAAACACAGATCATTGTAATACGGGTGGTTAGTGTTGTAAAAAAGGTATGAGCAAATGCTGTGGTAACATACTTGCCTAGACCTGTCCCACAGTTCTTCCCAGCAGCAAGTTACTGCATCATAGAAAGCAGCGGAACATGTATTGGTGGTGGCTTGTAACGTGAACTACATTTTCCAGATTCCCTTTCCTCTAAGTTCTGATGCAGACTGGCCAGGAGAGATTCCAGTGTGGGGTCTGGAGGTCAGATGAAGCGGCAGCCTCTGGGTAGCTCACACATCTTGTTGCTTATCTACACGGCTCCTGTGGCAGTTTGATATTGTTTATGAATTCCAAAAGAGATATTTGATTATGTTTGTAAACTGGTCGGTTCCTCTGGGACTGATACTCTTTGATTGTATTAAATTCAAAGGTTTCGTTTACTTGATTAAATTAAGATTAGGGCTTTGATTTGACCAAGTCAGTAAGGCATTGAGTTCCCACTCCCTCGGCGGGTAGACACTCAGACAGAAAAAGACATGGCAGAGGAAGAGAGACAGCTCATTAGACATGGCAGGGGACCCAGGAAGAGAGATGAGCCTGATGGTCTGCAGCTGACCTTGCGGGGAGAACAGAGCAGCTGAGCCCAGAAAGAGTGGGCCCTGGGAGAGAGATGAGCCTTGTGCCAGCCTGCAGCTGGGATCGGAAGGAGCTGGGACCGTGGACCCCTGGGAGGAAGGAGGAGGGCTGAAAGCTCGCAGACATCACCTGCCATCTTGCATGGTTACGTGGTAACAGACTTTGGGTGGGAGAGTGCCTCTTATGGGGTCTTGGGCTGGACTTTTTGGGCCTTGTGACTGTGGGCTTCTGCACCAGGTGGATACTCTTTATGGAAGCCAACAGAGTTCTGGTGCTTTGCATCAGCACCCCTTTTGGCTGACTAATACAACCCCTTATTAGGATGAGTCATCAGCTGGGCCTGCAACTGTTCCACCTTCCCCTGGATCGTCCATCAGTTTCTGGGACTCCTTGGTCAGATAAGCCTGTGTTTAGAGCCATAACAAAGGGCCCCAAGCTCCTATAGGAAATCCATGCCACCCAGGTCAGGGACAACAAGAACTGAAGAGGCTTTCAGTCCATTTTCCTGGGCTCCAATGAGTATGGGCTCCAGGTAGTTCTTGCTCTCCTTCGTCACATCCATCTTCTGTCCTTTTTTCCTAACCAGTGAAATGCAAGCTCCAGAACCAGAAATCAGCCTGGCAGAGATTATTTAACTCGCTCCCACAATTGCATAAGGTTAAATCCCTATAACAAATCATATGGATATGATACAGTAATCAATCTTTGTGTTTTTCATTTGTCCCCAGTTTGATTTCATAGAGGTCTAGTCTAATTTATTTGAGGCACTGAGGCACAGACTGTTTCTAAATTGAGCGATTTAAGATATTTTCTATAATTAGAACTTCAATGAAATCTGATGAGAAGATATTTGTGTGTAATTTAAGAGCATTAAAAATTGATTTCCATGATTAATTTAAAGTTCCACTAATTCTAAATGTGACCTATGTAAAGACTATATTTTAACAGAAGAAAAGATTTATCTCCTCCAATCTTGCATAGAGGGAAGAGGGGGAGGAAAAAAAAAATCCAGGAATAATGCCAGAGTCTAGAGCTTAACTGTAATCTCACAAATGGGAGGCAATAGGAAAATAAACTCAACAATGGGTTTTTTTTTGAGAATTGTCATCAGAAACAGAGCATTTTGATTTATTTGGAAACAAGACAGAACATTTTGATTTATTTGGAAGCAAACACAGATTACTGGGTTCACCTCTGTTTTAAGGTCTCAAAGTTTCCAACATGCCTTCCTGAATCCTCCTAAGGAAATGAGTGAAGGGCCACAAGCTGTGTCAGGGAAGAAAACAGGAGTGTGGCCAAGTTTCTATAAACCTCACACCTATTTCAACTCCTCAGTTGAGAGAGAGGATATCAAGGAGCAGGAAGGAAGTCCTGAGAAGGGATGGCCCGTGACAGAACCTGGAAACCCTCACACCCACTCTTCAGAACCTCCTGCTGAGGTCTCTCCAAGGTCCCTTAACAGGGAGGATGCCTTGGAAAGCTATTTGTAGGTGAAGGAGACTTTGCTGGCCCTGGGTAGACAACTTAGCAAAGAGGGCCTCCCCAAGGCCAGCTGAGCCCATGCTGCTGCCATCAGTTCATATTTTTCATTTTCTCTACCCATATTTTTCTTTGCTGGCATTATCGCCATAATCAAATGGTATTTGTTATGGGCTGATATGCCCTTAGTACTAAGCAGATAAAAATTAAGTGGAGAAATGAATACTTTAAAGGTTAATATCTATGTATAGGGAAAAATCAAATGGAAACCATATTGCCACAGAAATTGTGTAATAAGATGATATTACACAGATGATAGAGAAGCAATGGAATGAGAGATTATAATAAAAATCTAGCTGGAAAAACTGGCTCTTGTAATATCCAGCAAAAGATCTGGGTGTGAGCAGAATTATTTTGCAAGGCAGTAGGATAACATAAGTGGCCATTTAAGATAAAAGAGGAGTAAGGCATTCCATGTTTTCTAGTTTTGGGAGAGTTGTATTAGTGGAATGATACCCAGAAGGAGAAGGAAAGATTTTAGAATAGAGAAAGTTTTGTTTAAAAGACAAATTACATTCAGAACTAATATCCAGAATTATACATTTATTATATTTATTTTTCTCATTTCAAATATATTAAGTGTAATGTAAATCAGAAATGTAAATTATTAAATGTAAATCAGAGCTTAATAAATGAGTTTCTTTAGTATAAATTTGGAAGTTTCATAAATGTATTTCACTTTCTAGAACGATGAATAATTTTTGAAAAATTTGCCTTTGCACACAATAATAGAGTTGGCAAATACTTCAGAGGCATTATTTTTTTTATCTTAAAAATATCTAAGCAGGGTAGGTAGAAGAGGTGGTATTTATTGATTTTTCACTGATAAAATGGAGCTTCAAAGAGCATGAATGATTTGTGTGACTTTGTAAGTAATAGAATATGAGCTAGAATTAATGCATTTAAGGTTTAATCACCCTGTCCCTTGATGAATAACATAACAAAAAATAGAATTGTTGTATTCTCTGACTTTACAATCATTCCTTTCTTAATAAGATGCATTTTTGAGTGCTCTCCCACCCTGAGATGATTTTGACCTCTCCTATTAGGGTTTTCCAGAGAAACAAAATCAACAAGATATATAAATATAAATATGAAGAAGTTTATTATAGGAATAGGCTCACATGACTATGAGGATTGGCAAGTCTGAGTTCCGTAGAGCAGGCCCTAAGACTCCGATGAAGGTAAAGTTGTATTCCCCAAGAGAAGCTGGCTGGCTGAAGAGGCAGAAGTTCTTCTTTCTGACTGCTGAAATCCTCAGTTCTGCTTTAAGACCTCCAACTGATTGAACCAGGAGACTCCCCTTATTGCTGAGGGCAATTTCCTTTGTTGATTGTAGATGCAATCAATGTAGATGCAATTGACTGAATATGGATGGTAATTCATTTATGAAATAACTTGACAGAAACAATTAGGCCAGTGTTTGCTTGACCAAATAACTATACCATAACCTAGTCAAGCTGACACATGAAATTAACCATCACACTTCTGAATGAACATGGAGTAGCATAGCTGCTTGGTGAAGGTGACTTTCTCTACACCTGGGCAAGATAAAAGCTGAAATGAAACATCCTATACCTCAATAAATTGTATTGTTCTGTTATATATGTGTGAATCATGGAAAGAAGCCTTAGAAGTCTATAAAACTTGAATATAATATTCTGGGTAAGTACAAGGAGACCATCACCTACCCACTCCTCACCCCCCAACCCCATACTGTTCTGGTTTAAGTCAACTCTGGTACGAATATAAAACAGATTACTTGAGGAACTCAGAAGAATTTGGCTTATCCAAAGTGTGTGGGATCTCAACTTCAGAAAGAAAAAATGGCAATGGTCAGAAGAAAGTATAAAGGAAGGTGCTGGTGCCCAAACCCAAATTGCTACTTCTTCCTTCCGTCAAAATTTCTGGGCATAGAAGCTGTGTACAGAACCAAAGATAAAGTGAAGGAGCTATGGAGCCGTTGGGATGGCCTGCCCAGCTCTTCAGCAGTGTAGGGATTAGAGCTGCAGCAGAACTCCTGGGCTGGATTTGGGCTGAGCTTGTCCTCTGTTTTGGCTTAATCCTCCTACCCTAGCATTCTTTGAGGTGCAGTTGTATCTGTTTCCTGTTTCCTTGACAAACTACACCCCTCTGCGTCTTGTCTTTTAGTGCAAGCCAATACAAATAGTGATGCTTTGGCATCTGATCAATGCCACTCTCTGCACACTCTCTTCTTGGCTCTACCTAGAGATTCTAAAACTAGCCCAGTGGCACAATTCCTCATTCAAGAGAGATAAATCAAGTGGAACAGTACATTTTCTTATTTTGGTTGTAACAAGGACAAGTGGTGAATCATTTAAATGAGGAACAATGGCCTGGGGGAGGGGAATGGTACCTGAAAAAAGAAGGGGATAAACTTGCTATGATCAGTTGCTGGGCAATTAGTCCCACAAAACTGATGTAAGCAAAATTTTTGTCCTACAGCCTGTCCTGCAGTCCTTTATTGTCCCCTGTTTGTATTTCAGTGGCCTTTCGGGTTATTGGGACCAATCCTGGGAGAAAATTACGGTTCAATGATGGCATTAGCATTGCTAGAAATTGGTGATTGACTTCACAGAAGGATGCATATTCCTTCTGAGGAACATGCTTTTCCAATTTTCAATTTGATTACCGTGAAAGGCGGTAATCTTAAGTCAAAGGTAATAGGATCATTGGAAAGACCAAGTAAAGATATTTGTGACGTATTTGAGTGTTCTGAATCCCAACCACCTCCCCCACCTTTTGTGAGTGCAGGTGAGACTCAGTAAGGCTCACTTAAATTAATCTTAGTTAAGGTGAATAAAACAATGTGACTCTTTTTCTTTCCCAAGAGTTATAGGTAAATCCATATACATAAGCACTGTAGGTAAAACCCGGGATTGGCTCCGTTGTTTGTTAGCAGCTATCCATGACTGAGACAAAGGGAAAAGCTGGTAAGCAGATTAGCCATTGGAAAGTCCTCTTTAGCAACCAAAGTGGTAGTATTTTATAAAATTGTGATTTCTTTCCCAAACTCTTTTCTAGTTTAATTCACAGTTACATGATAGTTCTGGGTAGAGCCGATCTGACTGGAGACTCTTCCTGGTACCGTGTTCTCAATAAAAAACAAAAAAACAAAAAACAGCTAATGATTCGTTTGAAACATATCATAAGTCAAGATTCAGTTTCATCCTACCTCAGCTGGAATGGAGTGCTTACTGAAAAATAATCACTCCCAACCATTTGTTAGGTGATGTAGTCAAATTCTTCTTTGATCTTTTGCACAATGCATCTGTGATAGTCTACTAGGGCAGAAGGGAAATAGTAAGGTACAGTCCATAGAATTTTGCTAGGAAGGGAAAGAAACTAATAGGCAAGAGGTATCTTAAGTGTTAAGTCTTTAAAGGATACTTCCCATTCTAATCAATAGAAAGGACACTTTTGTCCACCAAATCAAGAACATGGTAACAAGTAGCTATTAATAAATTGGAAATGGGTGGTTAGATATGTATGTTCTTAAAAATGTGTTTTAAGGTTGATAAAATTACCTTTGAGGGAGAAAATAATACAAATGTGGTAAAATATTTCTCCTACAGCATCAGGAGTGAATAAGGATGGACCACAGGGTTACATCCATGGACTGGAACAGTCTTCTATTCAGACAATCATTGTTTTCATTCTTCATTTCAGAAAAGGAACATAGCAACTAAAAACGGCCTTATTAAGCATGAAATAATTGAAAACTACCAAAGAAATGTTTTTTTCCCCATAGTTTCAAGATACAGTCCTATTTTTAAATCTTCTACATTTATAAACTAGAGGGTTGATGTTCACTATGGTTAATGAATTATTCCATTGTATTTTGTGCACTGCATCTAAAGGTAGACAAATACCTTGGTAATCTTAGATTTTCCAAGGGTTTTCAAAAGGCTCACACCTAGGAATCAGCTCAGTCATCAGTCATTTCTTGTGATGCATTCCTTGACCTGAGCAAGTTGAGTTGACCAGGCCTCTTTTTG
>JAQZBX010111995.1:0-10235 GCA_029593785.1 Cabassous unicinctus
CAACACCTCCGTCTCCCACGCATTCCTCCATTAACATCTTTCATTAATGTGGTACATTTGTTACAACTGAATACATATTGAAGCATTGTTACCAACCATGGTCTATAGTTTACATTCTGGTTTACACTTCACACTGCACAATTTTATTGGCTTTGACAAAATGTATAATGGCCTGTATCCATCATCACATCATGCAAAACAATTCCAATGTCCAAAAAAAAATGCTCAATGCTACACCTATTCTTCCCTCTTTCTCTCAGAGCCTCTGGTGACCACTGTCTTTATATCAACATTACATGTTCTTCCATTACTAGAATAATAACAAGGCTACCTTGGTCAATAGTTGCATTTCCCCCTTATGTGCCTTCATTCCTCAGTCTTGAGGATTTGGCGATGATGATGGCCACTCGACTTTTGATTAAGGGGACTTAAATCCCATTGGGTAGATGGATAGAACTGTCTTGCTTGGAGTTGTAGATAATCTTTTTTGGGATGGGCATTGTCCATCATCATCATTTTGTTACTTGTCCTAGATAAGTCCAATGAACTTGAGAGTAGGTGTTGGCTGCAACTCTGCTGAGTTTCAGGACTCAATGGGTATATGAACAGCTTGAAGATTTAAGTCTCTGTGACATGTATTTAGTGGGTATAGTACTAATTGTAGGTTCAAATGAAAGTGGGAAGAAGTTTGAATAGGAAAAGTATAAATGAATCTAGCTCTGATAGGTTATCATATATTCCATGATGAGGCCCACCATTGTTGTGCCAATTTACTGGGGTTGTCTCCCTGCCTATAGTTCTAGGTATCTCTAGAGTCCTCAGAAGCACTCCATTTGAGGCAGTTTACTGTGGCAGTCAGGGAGATCATCCTGAGACTTGCATACACATAACCTCTGGAAGTACCTCTCTACTCACTTTGAAATCTCTTGATAGAGGTTTTCTAATGCATTTTTAAAAATTCCCCCCTGCCCCTGCTGCTTGTGCTTTCTGTCTGCTTTCTGTGTCAACTCACTGCACATTTCTTCTGTGTCTGTGTCTCCCTTTGTTTGTACAAGAATATGAAATTCTTGTACACTCAGCCCAGGGTCTTAGGATGCAACTTATTCTTATGATACAATCATTCTTTGCTCTTCAGCATGAATCCTAACACATTTTTATCTGTTCTCTTCATATTTGCAAGTTTATCATCTTTTTAACTGGAACCTGTTTGGATGAATCAGATGATATGGGCAGGAAGGAGTACTCTGTTTAGATGTAATGTCTTAGGTAGTATCTCACCCTTGGCCTTCTCTTCCTCTAGTTTTTCTTATTTCAGAAAGTTATCCAATGAATTCCATCTTGATTAACATCTTGCTTTTCTTTTCAACTCCATTTCATAAACAGCCAAAATTAGTTGGTAAGGTTGGATGAGTTGTAGATAAATTTTTTCCAACACAATTTTTGACCAGTTTCCACTCTTCAGTTTTTCAACCCTTACTTAAGCTACTTCATCCCTTTCCCTCAATGAGCTTACTCCTTAACTAAAAAGCCTACCATCAGGGGAATGAACAATGGACTAAAGTAGACATTATTATTCTACTATAGGCTTATTATTATTCTAACATTGAAAGAAGTCATCACTGATATAAAGGCAGTGGCAGAGGTCCTGAGGGATGGGAGAGGGAAGAATAACTGTAATATGGGGTATTTGGGGGACATTGGAATTGTCCTGAATGACTTTGCAATGATGGATACAGGCTATTAAATATTTTGTCATAACCTACAAAATTGTGCAGGACAGAGTGTAAGCTATTATGTAAACTATAATCCATTTTGTAGCAGTGCTGCAAAATGTGTTCATCAATTGTCATAAATGTACCACATTAAAGAAGGATGTTGTTAGAGGGGAAAAGTGTGGAAGGGAGAGGAAGTGGGGCATAAGGGCATCCCTTATATTTTTTATGTAACAGCTGTGTAATCTAAAGCTTCTTTAAAAATATTTAAAAAATTAATTTTAAAAAAGCCTACCATTAGGGACTTCAAGATATTTTTTACATAACTTCTTAATTTGAGAAGTTGTGAGTTAAAAATAACATTCATGCATACCATTCAGGACTCCCACATGTTGCCCCACCACCAACATCATACATTGTTGTGACATATTTGCTACAAGTTATGAAAAAACCTCACCATAATATTACTGTTAACTATAGTCCACAGCTTATTTTTAGTGTATTTTTCCCACAAATCATCCTATTATTAACTTGACCCATTTTGAGTTAATTTTTGTATAAGGTGTAAGATGGGGGTCCTCTTTCTTTCTTTTAGCTATGAATATCCAGTTCTCCCAGCACTGTTCATTGAATAAACTGCTGACATAGCAGGGTGGGTTTGATACACTTGTCAAAAATCACTTGGCTAGATGTGATAGTCTATTTCTGAAATCTCAATTTGATTCCATTGTCAATATGTCTATCTTTATGCCAGTGCCATGTTGTTTTTAATACTGTCACAATGTAATATGCTTTAAAATTAGGAAGTGAAAGTTCTCCAACCTCTTCATTTTAAAGACATTTTGTTTATTCAGGGACCATTAACTTTACAAACAAATTTGGCAAATGGCTTTCCCATTTTTCCAGAAAAGGCTGTTGGAATTTTTATGGGGATTGTGTTGAATGTGTAAATCAGTCCGGGTAGAACTGATAATTATTTTTTATTTTTTAAAGTCTTTTATTTAAGGATGTACCAGAGGTTGAACCTGGGACCTTGTACATGGGAGGCAGGCACTCATCCACTGAGCTACATCAGCTCCACAGAACTGACATCTTAATAATATTTAGTCTTCTGATATATGAACATGTAACATCCTTCCATTTATTTAGGTCTTTTTGGTTTCTTTTAACAATGTTTTGTAGTTATCTTAATAAAGGTCCTTTATATCCTTGGTTAATTTATTCCTACATATTTTATTCTTTTAGTCACCATTTTATTCTTTCTGACTTCCTCCTCATATTGCTCAGTAGTGTATAGAAATCTTACTAATTTTCCATATTAATCTTGAATCCTGCCACATTGTTGAAGTCATATATTAGTACTAATAGCTTTGCTGTGTATTTTGGGGGAATTTTTTAGTTATAGGATCATATCATCAGTGAATAATGAAAGTTTTACTTCTTCCAATTCTATTTGGGTGTCTTTTATTTCTTTATTTTTGCCCAACTCTTCTAGCTAGAACATCTAGCACAATAATGAATAACAGTTTTGATATTGGGTATCTTTGTCTTCCTGATTTCAATGGGAAAATTTTCAGTATTTCACCACTGAGTACAATATTAGTTGTGGGTTTTCATATATGCACTTTATCATGTTGAGAAAGTTTCACTCTAATCCTTTCAGACAATTATTTTTATCAAGAAAGGATGTTGTATTTTGTCAAGTGCATTTTCTAAAGTAATCAAGATGGTCATGTAATTTTTCCTTCTTCACTTTCTTAATGTGGCTTATTGCACTAATTAACTTTCTTTTGTTAAACACCCTTAGATACCAGGGATAAAACCCACTTAATTATCGTGTAATGTTCTCTTAATATGCTCTTGGATACAGTTAGCAAATATTCTCCTATGGATTTTTGCACCTTTATTCATTAGAGAAATTGGTCTGTAATTTTATTTTTTCACAGTATCTTTATTTGGCTTTGATATTAGGGTGATGTTGGCCTCATAGAATGAGTTTGCTAACATTCCCACCTTTTCAATTTTTTGGAAGAGTTTGAGCAAGAATTGGTATTAGATCTTCTTTGACTGGTGGGTAGAATTCACCTGTGAAAATATCTATTCCTAGGCTTTTCATTTTGGGGAGGTTTCTGATGACTGTTTCAGTCTCTTTGTTTGTGATTCGTTTGTTGAGGTCTTCTATCTCTTCTAGGGTCAGTGTAGGTTTTTTACCCTAGAAATTATTCCATTTCTTCTATGTCATCTAGTTTGATGACACACAGTTGCTCAAAATATCCTTTTATGATCTCTTATATTTCTGTGCAGTTAGTGGTAATATCCCCCTCTCATTTCTGATTTTATTTTTATCTTCTCTATTTTCTTTTCTTTGTTAGGCTAGCTAACTGTCAATTTTGTGTGTATTCTTAAAGAAGCAAGTTTTGGTTTTGTTGATTCTCTCTATTGTTTTGTTTTCAATTCCATTTACTTTTGCTCTGATCCTTACTGTTTCTTTCCTTTTGCTTGCTTTGGGATTAGTTTACTTTTCTTTTTCAAGTTCCAGGTGTGCAGTTATGTCTTTGATTTTAGCTGTTTCTTCATTTTTAATGTAAGCATTGAGGCTATAAATCTCCCTCTCAGCACTGCCTTTGTTATATCCCATAGGTTTTTATATGTTGTGTTCTCATTTTCATTCTTTTTGAGATATTTACTAATTTTTCTAGCAATTTCTTCTTTTACCCACTGATTATTTAACAGTGAGTTGTTTAATTTCCATATAGTTGTGATGATACCATTATAATCAGAAAAGGTGCTTTGTTTAATTTCAATCTTTTATATTTATTGAGACCTGTCTTGCACCCCAATATATAGTCTATCATGGAGAAAGATCCATGTACACTTGAGAAGAATATATATCCTCCTGTTATGGGGTGAAATGTTCTATAAATGTTTGTTAGGTCTGTCTGATTTATCATTTTATTAACATGATCCATTTACTTATTTATCTTCTGTCCAGATGTTCTACCCAATGCTGAGATTGGTGTATTGGAGTTTCCAACTATAGTTGTAGAGATATCGATTGCTCCCTTCAGTTTTACCAGTGTGTTCCTCATGTATATTGGAGCACACTGTTTAGGTGCATATACATTTATAATTGTTATTTCTTCCTGGTAAATTCCCTCTTTAATTAAACATAATGACCTTCTTCATCTCTTATAACACTGTTGCATTTAAAATCTATTTTGTCCTATATTAGTATTGTTACTCCAGATCTTTTTCCAACCTTTTACTTTTAGCCTGATTGTGTCCTTGCATCTAAGTTGGGTTTCTTGTAGGCAGCATATAGATGGTCCATATTTTTTTATCCATTCTGTCAGTCTATGTCTTTTGATTGGGCAATTCAATCCATTAACATTCAATGGTATTACTCTAAAGGCATTACATACTTCATCTATTTTATTCTTTGGCTTTCCATTGTCATATTTTAATATTCTTTGTCTGTTTACCCTTTAAGTCACCCTTACTAATACTCTTTATTTTTATACTCTTCTCTAAATCTCTTGCTCCTGTTTTTTCCTTTCAGGCTGTAGGAGTCCTTTTAGTATCTCTTGTAAATCTGGTCTTTTGGTAACATACTCTTAGTTTTTGTTTGTCTGTGAAGATTTCAAACTCATTCTAATTCTTGAAGGACAGTTTTCCTGGATAAAGAAATGTTGGCTGATATTTTTTCTCTTTCAGTACCTTAACTATATCATACCATTGCCTTTTCACTTCCATGGTTTCTGATGAGAGATCAGCATTTATTCTTATTGAGCTTTGCTTGTAGATGATGCATTGCCTTTCTCTTGCTACTTTCAGAATCCTCTCCTTATATCTGGTATTTGACATTTTGAAGAGAAGGTGTCTCTGAGAAGGTATATTCAGATGTATTCTATTTGGAGTTCCTTGTCCTTGAATATTATTATTTATGTCTTTCATAAGTGTTGGGAAATTTCCAGTTATTACTACCTCAAATATTCTTTCTACTCCATTCCCATTCTTGTTTCCTTATGGGATACCTATAACATGTTTGTGCATTTTGCACTGTCATTCTATTACCTGGGAAACTGTTCATATTTTTATATTCATTTCTTCTTCTCTTTTCCTATCTTTTCAAGTTCAGATACTCTGTCTTCTAATGTACTAATTCTGTCCTCTATCAATTAAAATCTGTTGTTATATACCTCTTATGTACTTTCTTTTGAAGTACCAGTGGCTGAGGAATGAACCCAGGACCTCATATATGGGAAGCCGTCACTCAACCATTGAACCACATTGGCTTCCCTGAGTTTGCTTTTTCATTTCTTTGGCTTGTTGTTTATTTTTTTCATGAGGCATTGGGAACTGAACCCAGGGCCTCCCATGTGGGAGACATGTGCTCAAATGCTTGAGCCACATCTGCTACTGATCTTTTGTATTTTTAATCTCCTCCATTGTGTCTTTCATTCCCATAGCTCTGATACTTTTCTATGCAGGTTTTCAACTTGTTCCTTATTTTCACCAGTGTCTTTGGAATATCATTGATGTATGTAACTATATATTCATTCAACACCTTTAATTGGTTTAGGAGATTTGTGTGACCATTATTGATTCATTGTCTTAAAATTTTAAATTAGCTTCTCATCAGGATTTTTACCTCATTCCTTTGGCTGGGCTATGACTTCCTGATTCTTCATATTACTTGTAATATTTTTGCTGATGTCTAAGCATCTGATTATGTTGGTGAATTTGTTCTGACGGTCAATCTCTCTTTTTCCTAGTTGTTTTGTTTTATGGATACTCTCTGATTTTTGGTTCAACTTATTCTGTCTTTAAAATTTCCAAACTTAAGTTATCAAAAGAAGGGCAGGGTTCCTTTAATGGGGCATATGTCATATTCAAGGGGTCTGACACTCCAAAAAACTTTTGCACTTCATGTAGTTTCCCATCCTGTCAGCAGATGGCACTCTTCAAAGAGTCTTTCCATGGAAAGCAATACTAAGTATAAAATCACATCAAAATCACATTTATCACTTCTCAGCCTTTGGCTAAGATCATGTGTAGCATCTGTTCTTAGCTTAATATCTGATAAATTCTCTGAGTACAATATATTAAATGGATTTTTGGAATAAGGAAATGGATAAGGGCTTGCTCTGCTCACTCCATTCATTGAACTGGTATTGCAATATAGCCAGACACAGTGCACAAAAAGAAGAGACAGTTAAAGGCATGCAGTTTGTCTTGGGGCAAAGTTTCCCTCTGGCTGTAGCCCCATGAAACTTATAAAACAAGTTACATATAGGATAAACATTTGCATTACCATAAGAAGAAAGTGGAAGGAAAACAGACATCACTCATCTCAAATAGTTTTAAAAACACTTAGGACATACCCCATTAGATTTCAAATTCTGAGAGTCATCTACAGAATGATGTCTTCTCCTGAGGGCCTCATGGGGCCCAACCCTTCCTTGGGCTTGACCAATGGCTGCATTCTCATTTACACACTGTTCTCTGGGGCCTTGTTTCCTGGGAGCTTGGAATTTCCAAAGCCATCAATTCCTGGTTTCTTTTTGTCCAGCAGTTCAATTCTTAGTTTATCTCTTTCTTCTCATATTTTCTTAAAAGCTGTATGGAGAAGTTAGGCTGCATTTTCCATATTTAATCTGGAAGTCACCACAACTAAATGTCCAAGCTCACCATTTTAAAATTCTGCCTTCCATCTAACATCAAGTGTGAATTTTGCCAAGTTTTCTGCAACTTTAAAACAAGATTTGATTTTCTTCCAGTTTCCAATAATACTTTCACCATTTCTACTAAGTTTTTTTCATATTTAGCCTACATATTTTACCAACAGTCTTTTCAAAGTAATGTAAGCTTTTTCTATCAAGCATCTCACAATTCCTTGAAAAAATGCCTCTTACCCATTTATAGACTTTCCAACATCTTTGGTAATTGCAAGACATGGCATCCCACTCTCTTGGTACCAATTTCTCTTTTAGTTTACTAAAAAGGCTTTCAAAGCAACATACCAGAAATGTGTTGCCTTTTGTTTAGGGGATCTATTTGGGGTAAAAGTTTACAGTTCTGAGGCCATGAAATAACCAAATCATGGCACCATCAGAGGGGCTTTCTCACCAAAGTCAGCTATGGTTGAACCTTTTGTCTGGCCACAAGGAATCAAAATCTCCACTAATCTCTGCTGAGGTCTCTGACTTGCCCTCTAGGCTCAACATCTCTGGGGGCCCAACTCCTGGAGCTCAGCTTTAAGCAATTGTGCACAGGGCTTTTCTATTTCTAGGCCTCCTCCATCAGTCTCAGCTTCTCCCCTTTCTTCTGGAGTTGAGCTGCAAGTTATCAGACATATGGCTCATCTTTCCATGGACCTCAGCCTTTTGAGCCTCTCATGGGTTTCTGTCTTTGCAACTGATCTCTGGATGAAACTGGAGTCCTTTCTCTCACATTGGAAGATCATATATGGTGGCTCCTTTTCCTGTGTGTGTCTTTCTCTGTGTCTCCATTTTTATCAGTCCCACCTAGAGTGTGGAGACTCAACCTGAGTCTTGCCTCACTGACACAGTCAAGTCAAAAGGGTCTCTCACACAAGAATGGATTAGTTTATTTGGGGAACCCATAAAAGTACTTTAAATTGTCACATAGGAATGAGTGAACCAAGAAACAATCACTAACAGGATCAGCAGAAACAGCATCAACAAAAACCTTCAGGAGAAAAGTCAGCATCCAGATATAGTTCAATATGTCATCTAAAATGATAAATGTTCAAAATAAATTAAGTGACCCATAGACAGGAAACACACAGTCAATAAAATCTCTCTCTTAGTATCCTCAGACTTCAAATAAGCAAAGAGTTCAAAGCAGCGATACAAATATGTTTAAGAAGCTAAAGTAAATCATGTTTAAAGAATGAAAGAAAGGGCTTCAATGAAGGAACAAAATGAAACTGTCAAAAAGGAGATAGAAATTATACAAAAAGGACCAAATTGAAATCTTAGTATTAAATGAAAAACAATTATGAATGTGAAAAATCCAATAGAAAATCTGTAGTTTCAAGATGACAAAAGAAATAATCAGTGTACTTGAAGATAGATCAATTTAAGTTATCTATTCTCAGTGTCAATAAAAAAGACAATTCAAATGAACAAAGCCTCAGAAATCTGTTATATAACATCAAATATACCAAATATATGTAACAAGACACCCAGGAGTGATGAAAAGTCATAAACTATATTTAAAGAAGTAATGGATGAAAATTTCCCAAATGAAATGGAAAATATTAATCTACACGTCCAAATCTTAACAAACCCAAGTAGGATACATATAGATACATACCTATAAACATTATACTCAAAATGTGAAAGCCAGTGGTTTACAGTATAGTTTACAAAAGAGAAAATCTAGAAAACAGCAAGGTAAAAGAATTCATCACATAGAGGGAAGCATAAATATGAGTAATGGCTGGAAGCCACAAAGAAGTGGGCTGACATATAAAAAGTTCTGAAAGATAAGTCTTAGCCAATAATTGTATATCCAATGAAACTATCCTTCAAAAAGGAAAGGGAAAGGAAGACAATTCCAGATAAACAAAGACTGAGAGAATTTGTTGGTAACATACATTCCTTACAAGAAATACTAAAGGAATACTTCAGACTGAAAAGAAATTACTCCAAACTGTGATTCAAATCTTTAGGGATAAATGTAGTGCAAAATAATAATAATAATATAGGATGAAATAACAGATTCTTTAGTTACATATTTCCTTATTTAATATTTAGTTTAAAATACATGAGTCTATAGAACAATAAATATAACATTGAAGTTTTTAACATCTATAGATGCAATATATGACAATAAAAGCAAAGAAAAAAAGGAGGAGAAAATGGAGGTATATTGAAGAAATGTTTGTAATTTTTCTTGCATTAAAACAATCTGAAGTAGATTGTGATAAATTAAGATGCATAGTGCAATCCTTAGATTACAATTCCTACAAGATAACATCAAATTTGCATTTTATAAAGATTAAGGATAAATTTGAAGGAGTCTAGTCTCAAGGAAAAGGAACCAGTTAGAAAGTGATGCCATATCCAGAAAATAAGCAGTGAAAACCTTGGTTAAGACTAGGGCAACAGGGAAAATAAGCAGGGCTAAATTAGTAAAATATATTCAGGAAATAGAATTGAAAGATCTCCATTGCTAATTATATCTAAGGGTGAAAGAGGGAGGTGTCAAGGAAACCTTCCAGGTTTGAGGCTTAAACAAGAGGTAGATAGTGGTAACATTCTTTCTGACCAGAAAGTGGGTCAGAACTTTGGGAGAAGAGGTTTAGATTGAAGTACTCATGATATTCTAGTTGGAAATTCAGATATGGAGCTCAGGAGAGTGTTCTGAACTAGATGTGAAGAGTTGTGAGTCACTGGAGATTGAGTTTAAATCACAGTTTTGGATGAAGTCACTCATAGAGAGGGCAAGGAAATGAGCAGGAGCTTGAAGTTTGTTGAACATCAACATGTAAGG
>JAQZBX010111996.1:0-10236 GCA_029593785.1 Cabassous unicinctus
GGCGAAATAAGGGACCCAAAAGAAGTCCTCTTCTAGACCACCTCCTTCACCGAGGGGACCCTAACTAGGCTCGTGGAAACTAATCAAGCACTTCCCACTTCCTGGCCTCCCCAGGGGAGCTGTAGTGCTGATGCTTGTCTGTGTAGAATGATAAAATTGGCTGACTCTGCCCCCTCTGGAGCCAGGCCTCAGTGTCACCAGGCTGTTGGGTAAATCAGGCTTCCTCAGTAGATTTGCTTCTCCCCCCAGCCTGGCACTGCTTCAAGCTGGCTTATCTGCTCTCCAAAGCTATGAGGGGGTCCAGGCAGCCAAATACACAGAAAGGAAACCCCTCTCCACCTTCTGTCAGAACCCTCCCACTCTCGGAGAATGGTCCCTCTCACCGGGTTCCCAGCGGGAGTTGGGGCGTATCCCTGGGCAGCTAGGTAAATCAACCTTCCTCAGCAAATTCACCACTCCCCTCAGCCTGGTGCTGATTCAAGCCAGCTATTTTGTTCCCCAAAGCTGCAAGGGGTTCCAGGCAGCCAAATCCACAGATAGGAAACCCCTCTCCACCCTTCACCAGAACCCTCCCACTGTCAGAGAACGCTCCCTCTCACTGGGTTGCCGGCTGGAGTTGCAGCTCAACCAGCCTTTTTTCCTGAGGGTGGGGCTCAGCTGTATGTGTTAACCACCACAGGCAGGGGAAAAACTCACAAATCTCTCCCAAGCAATCCACGCCATCCAGCTCCCTCCAGATAGATGTCCCCAAGGTTCTCGCTCCATGTGCCCACAGCACAGACCCCCGGGCAGGACCCTGTCCCCAATCAGCCATCCTCAGAGAGCGAGTCAGCGAGTGCCCTCCTAAACCATCGCCATCTTGCCTCATTAAATCTTTTATGGGTTTTGAAGCTGCTATTATTTATACCCCAGATGCCCAGTTACTGCAACCCTTTAACTGTTTTCCATAGTTTAAAGGATGAGTACTGCCCTTAAGATTCTTTTGTGCTTTATGCTCCCCCATGTGACAGAGAAGGATTCAGTTGTGGTTTCCCTAAACATGGCTCTTCTGACCCTTCTATTTGAACCTATTAGTACTAGGGTTGATAGGTGTATGTCCAAGAGACTAAAATTTTTGGGCTGTCCATGTGCCAGCTGGGCCCTGAATCTCAATAGATTTGCAAAACCTACTCTTCAGTTCATTGGATTCATCCAGGACAACTAACAAGGAGATGATGATAGAAAACGACTATCTAAAGGAAACAAGAGAGTCTACAATTTCAAACAAGAGAGTCCCATCCATCTGCCTCAAGGTATTGAAGCCCCCCCTCAATTACAGGTGGAGTGGGCATCACCATCCCAGAATCCTCAGGATTGGAGAATGAACTATGGACTAAAGTAGACTTACTGGTATTTTACTATAGACTTGTGATTCTAAAAATGGAAGAAATTATATCATTGATGTGGAAGCAGTGGCCACTGGAGGTTCTGAGGGCAGGGAGAGGGAAAAACAGGTGTAATATGGGGGCATTTTTGGGACTTGGGAATTGTCCTGAATGACATTACAATCACAGATACAGGACATTATATATCTTGCCATAACCTACAAAATTGTGCGGGATAGAGTGTAAACTACAATGTAAACTATAATCCATACTTAGTGTCAGTGCTCCAAAATGTTTTCATCAATTGTAACAAATGTACCACACTAAGGAAGAACTTTGTTAATATGGGGAAATGTGGGAGGGCTAGGGAGCTAGGCATATGGGAATCCCCTATATTTTGATGTGACATTTATGTAATCTAGATATCTTTAAAAAATAAAAATAAAAAATCTTATTAAAAAAAAGATTCCTCTGTGCCTTTTGTGAGGGACATTGGAACAATGGTTGCCCTCAGAGCTGGCCCCCAGTGATCTGAAGTGGCTGATCAAAAGCAGTGATCAGCCATCAGACCACATAACCCTGTAATTTGGAGGACTAGGTCTTTATGTCCCAACCTGGCACCAGCAAGCTGCACCAGGAGCCCAAGCTGCAATCTCCACTGCTGGGCTTCAGTGGATTTGGGGGATAGGCAATGAACTTCACTGATATTTACCACAATTTATCAGCTTCTTCCTTCCTCTCTTCCATGGATACTGCAGTGTTCTAACAGACTCCAGAGTTTCAAGATAGTTGATTCAGACAGTTTCTACTACTCCAATAGTTGTTTTTGTAGAAGGACTAATTCCTGCAGTTTCCTACTCTGCCACCTTCCCAAATTTCTCTTTAGTTTCAATATGGTGAATTATATTGATTAATTTTTGAAAGTTGAACCAACCTTCCTTACCATTTTCCCTGGATATATTGTTGTTTTATATGTTGCTCAATTTGATTGACAAATATTTTGTTAATGATTTCTGCCTCTATGCTCATCAACATATTGGTCTGCAATTTTCTTTTCTTCTTATGTCTTCCTTATGTATCACAATAATTTTGACCTCAAAAAAGAAGTTAGGAAGATTTCCTTCCTCATAATTTAATGAGGGAATTTTTGTTGAATTGGTATTATTTCTTTCTTAAAAGTTTGGTACAATTCAACATTGAAATAACATGGGCCTGGTATTTCCTTTGTTGGAAGGTTTTAACTATGAATTTAATTTTTTTAGCAGTTACAAGAATATTCATGTTATCAGATTCTTCTTGAGATAGCTTTGTACTTATCAACTCCAAGAAATTTCATCTAAATGGTCAAATTTATGTGAATGAGTTTGTTCATAGTATTCCCTTATTATCCCTTTAATGTCTTTGTAGTCTATATTGATGTTCCATGTGCCATTTCTTTTTTTTCTCTTTTTCTGTCCGATTTTAGATTAAATGACTATTGTTATACTTATATTTTATCTCCATTATTGGTTTTGACTGATTAGTTATACTTATTGCTTAATTTTTAGAGGTTGCCCTAGGGTTTAAAATATATCTTTTTAATTTATTACAGTCTACCTGCAAATATTATTATACTGTTTTGTGTATAGCTTAAGAATTTTATAGCAGTAAACTTCCAAGCCTGCTATTACACCTTTTGTGCTATTGTTGTCATATATGTTAATTTTACATATACTATTAATGCACAATATATTACTAATATATTTTTCCTTTAGACAGTCAATTTTCTTTTATAGCAGTTAAAATTAAGAAAACTATATGTCTTTTATATGTACATACAGTCTAACCTTTAATGGAGCTATTCATTTCTTTGTATAGATCTAAGATTTTCTTTATCTTATTCCTTATGCCTGAAAAAAAACCCTTTAAACATATCTTGTAGCACAGTTTCATTGATAATGAATTCTTTCAGATTTTCTTTGCTTTTATTTCTCTGTGTTTAATGTGTTGTTTTATCTCTAGCTTCTTACAAAATTTTCTTTTTATTTTGGTTTTCAACAGTTTGAATATCATGTGTCTAGAAATGATTGTGTTTTTTTTTTCATTGTTATTGTTAATTCGGATTGGGATTTTCTGAGCTTCCTGTATCTATTTGTTTATGTCTATGGTAAGAAGCTTCTGACATAGCTCCCAATAATCCCCACTCCTGGAAACCATGTCCTTGTGTAATCCCCTCCCCTTGAATATTGGACATAGTGACTTGATTCTAATGAATATAATACAGCAAAAATGGTGGGATGTCATTTATGTGATTAGAATACAAAAGACTGTGAGTTCTGTCTTGCTGGTCTTCTCTCTCTACCACTTCTTGAGTGTTTAAACCACCTGATAAGGGATTGAGGGTGATCTCTAGCCAACAACCAGTTAGAAACTGAGGCATCCAGTCTGACAGCTCTCAATGAACTCCCAAAAACCACATGATGTTTCCCCAGCCAAGCCTTCAGATGAGACTGCAGACCTTGGGCCAACATCTTGATTGCAGCCTTGCGAGAGACCTTGAAGCAGAGAACCCAGCCAAGCCATGCCCAGATTCCTGACCCACAGAAACTGTGCCATAATAGATGTGTATTGTTATAAGCCACTAAGTTTTCGGGTAATTTGTTACACAGCAATAGATATCTCATATAATATCTTTCATTATTTTTGGAAAATCCTCAGCCATTATCTCGTCAAATATATTTTCTACCTTATTTTTCCTTCCTTCTCCATTTGGGATTCATATCTTCAAGTTAATTAGTTTCTCAGCTATGTCAGTGTATTGATGAGCCCATTGAAGACATTCTTCATCTCTGTTATGTTTCTAAAATTATTTATAGAATAATTTACATTTGTTTCTTTCTTATAGATTCCCTACTTCCTAATGAAATTCCCTGTCTGTTCAATCCTATTGTCAACTTTTTTCACTAGAGACATTAATATATTAATCACAGTTATTTTAAATCCCTGTCTGATAGTTTCAACTTCTGTGTCATCTCTAGTTCTGTTCATTGTTTTGTCTTCTGACAGTAGGTTGTTGTTCTTGCTTTTTCAGACATAAGTTTCACTGAATGCCACACTTGTTGTGTAGACAAGTAGAGACTGAGGTAAATGGTATCTATGCCTGGAAATGTGCATGCCTCTTCTGCTAGGTTAATAATGTGGTGGGGCAGAGTGGGGTTGAATCCATCTAATCGGACATTGAGCTACATTTGAGTTTTTTGTTGCTCTGATAACTTCCATGGCACCAATGGCTTAAAATTCCTCCAGTATTACCTTCTGCTTGTGGGGGTGGGCCAGCATTTTCAGTGGGATTTTTTTTTAATGCTTTTGCTCTTTTCTCAAGTTTCAGTCTCCCCTGTCCATTTGCACCACAACAGACGTTTTCTCCACTCCTTTGCTCCTACCCCAGGGGCAGTGCTTACTACCTGTGGAAGGGGGGAAGCAGGGGGATTTCTCTGTGGTCTTGGTACAGCCTCATTTTCAGCAAGCCCTCTGTGCCTAGGTCTCTGGAGTGGGGTTTTCTTAATGATCATGCTCCTCTTCCCCATAGCAGCCAAACTATGCCTTGTATATTTGGTGGATCTTGGTGACAATAGAGTTGTCTTCCTCTTTTTCAGTGGTAGGGAAATATAATGGTATTGACATAGTATCTTAGCACCAGAATTTTTTCTGTCCTTTTCCCAAAGGTAGAAGGTTTCTTTTTCCTTTTAACCTCTTCTAGCTGCCATGGGTCTTCACTGTTTCTTAGAGGTGACAGCATTTGCTTTCCCTCCCCTATCATTTTAAATCTTCTGTGCCATTTGAGAGAAGGGTCTGGGAGAGACTTCACGCTTTCCCACAGAAGCTGCCACTCCCCTCCTCCAAGCCTGAGTGCTGAAGAAGTCTCTCTGAATTCTTACTCCTTGCTCCTAAATTTTCTCAAGGATACAACTTGTAGATCTGTAGAGAATAATCTGAAAGTGGATGCAAACTCCATTTGTGTCCATGATTCCCTAGGTTTCAATGCCCTCACTTGTTCCTTAGCAATTTATTAAAACTTTTAGATTTCTTTCTAACAGCTTGTAGAGCACCCAACATCTCTTCCTTCCATGCTCTGCCACACATGACCCAGTGAAAGTACCCTGTCTCTCCTTGGAGCAGTCTACCTTTCACTGGATTTCAGGTTACTTGGATGTCCTGTAACATCAGCCTTCAGATAGGTTAAAAAAACAAAAGTTATGATTTTGTAGCTTATCTGATTTTTTCTTGTTATTAGGGTGGGAGGACTCTTCCTAACTTTCTATATCTTAGGTAGAAATGAAACCCCCAGAGTTTTTAATTTATTATTAATATATATCAAATTTAATCTATTAATCACAAATTCTTTCCACAGTATCTAACTTTTTTTCCTGGTGTTTTGAATGATTTTCTCCATTCAAATATAATCTTTCTGATGATTGCTACTAAGTCAACACATCTTAATTGCAGCTCTTTGAAATCAAAATTTTGACATTTTATATGTGAAAGTGTTTTCCTTTCGGTTTCTTTGATTTTTAATTTAAGTTTTTAAGTTAAGTTAAATTGTTTAATTAATGAAAATTTATCAGTATTTATATTCAACTTTGAAATACTATTTGCCAGACATGTAAAATTAAACTTGCTGTATCGTCTCAGGAATTTACAAAAAATAGTCAATACGTTAATGTTTTAAAAGCTGAAAAATGATACTCAAAGGCATATGAATAAAGTCACAGGCAGGTTAAATATTATGATCATGTAAAAAATGGTGGAATTTTTATTAGAATAAGAGCATTAATTAAGGGTAATCTTTAATTAATACTGATTGCTATTTCACTAAATCTGTAAATGGTTTTATGATTCTTGATCAATTTATCAGTAATATATCAGTGTTACTTTTGTTAACTTTAGAAAAATACATATTTCAGTACCAGTAACCAAATTTGAACATTCTTGTAAGGTTGTTAAATCATTCCTGTTAAAGTTATCAAAACATTCTTATTAAAGGTACAATTGGTAAATTTGTCAAATCAGACATTCTACAAATTAAACAATCATGGAATTCATTTTTCTGTGTGTGATTTGATTTGTGAACTCTGTATTAAGCAAATTTTCCATTTTGGAAAATTGAATATAGACCAATTTGCCTGCTTCCATTAAAGCTGCAAACACAAGAAACAAGCTAAGCATCCATCAATAGGGAAACATTACCCACATTATGATTATCCAGAGAATTAAAGTCTCTGAAAAAGCTGAGGCAGGTTCAAACAAAGTTAATTGAACAAATCTTCAGTGTTAAGGAACAAAGCGAATTCCTGCCATTTGTATAATTCAGTGATTCTAAAAGTGTGATCCCCAGACTAGCAGCATAGCATCACCTAGGTACTTGTTAGAGAGGCAAATTCTCAAGTCCCAACCCTGACCTACTGAATCAGAAACGCTGGGGATGAGGGATGGGATGTCTATCAATCTGTGCTTTAATGAGCCCTCCAGATGGTTGTGAGGCATGCTAAATTAGAGAACTACTGCCATACTTAAAAGGGGAACACTGCACATAGGCACACAACACACACTGATGCACACATACAGATGCATACACATCCCTCTGTTTGCAGGCTTTTCTGGAAAAAGTACATAGGAATCTGTTAGGGTTTTTCCTTCTGAGCAAAAGAACAGAGGCACTAGGGGGCAGGGATGAAAAAAAAGAGGCTCTATAGCCTTGCGTGCTATTTGAATTGTTTTTTTGTAAACATTTTTGACAAAAAGGTAGAATTTTTAACAACCTTCAGGTAGAAGATTGAAGAAATGCTCAAAGCTATGGAGCTTTTGTTTTGTTTTTTCTCACTGAATTTCCAGTCTTGAAATTTGAAATGAAAGAAAATTATAATTAAGGCTAAGGGAAGAGAAAGCATTTTTAAATATTTTCTGTCCCTTTCTTGGAGTAAGCATTAGGTTTGAGAAAAGGTAGCAGGTAATAGTCAAGGTTCATATTTCACTGTTAGGAACTTGAAACAACTAATGGAACAACTGGTGGCTGTAACTAATTATTCAGCTATTACCTTTCCGAAGGTATCTCCACATGACTTTTTTTAAATGTCTACACAGGGTAGAAAATTATTTGTAAAATGTATCAGAGTAGATGTCTACAGGCCACAAGTTTGAATGAAATACAAGGTATCATATACATAATTCATCTCCTTGACATTGCAGTGAACTTGGCAGTAACCTCAATTGAAGCTTACAGAGACTAGCTATTAAGACTCCGAAGGCAAAAGTTTGTAGTTATTTTTTTATAACATTTTGTGAGTTTTTATGAACTATTTCAACATGTTTTAAGAACAGTATATTAATATTTCTTTAGATTTATTTCTACTAATAAAGCATTCCAAAAATCAACTAAGTATTATCACCATTTTAAAAAAATCAATCAAAGGCATGTCTGAATTTCAGTATGATTTTCCTTTTGAGATATTAACATAATGAAGCCTCAGTTTTCCAGACCACAAATCAGGTGGATTTGTGTGTAAAGAAAGAATTGAAAAAATTCAGAGTCCTAGTGATTATTTTAAGATATAGATTCTACTTGGTGTGTCTTGGTGTGGTTTAAAAATATATCCACAAATTATTTGATATTCCTCCCTTCCAGTCCCCTGTGTGGACTGGACCTACTATCTTGCTTCTAATGAACAAAACATGGCAGACGCGATGGTATATCATTTCTGATATTTAATTATAAAAAAGCCGTGGCTACCATATTCAGTGCACAAAATCTTTTTCTCTTAAATCATTCGATCTTCGGAAATTCAGCTTCTATGTTTGAGGACAAGGACACTCTGGCAATGACAGAGAGCTCCATGTGAAGATGAACTGAGGTTTATAGCTGATAGCCAGCAAAGAACTGAAGCCTGCCAACAACCATGCAAGTGAGCTTGGAAGTAGAACCCCACCCCCAGCTGTGCTTTCAGGCCAACACCTGACTGCAACTTCATAAGAGACCCTGAGCCAGAACTATCCAACTAAGGTACTTACAAATTCCTGATACAAAGAAACTATTAGATAATAAATGTTTGTTGTTTCAAGCTGCTAAATTTGGGAATAATTTGCTATACAGCAAGAGATAATTCATACAAGCCCTAAACAATTCCACTAGTTAAATAAAATGGACATACATTCTGTACTGTCCCAATGCACCTTGCTTTGTGGAATCACTCTTTCCCCACTCCTTAATAATCCTGCTCAATCCAAGAGATTTCAGGTATTGCTGGCTTTTACACCCTTCTTGGCAAGGAGACCTAGATAGAACCAGTGTAGCAAATCAGAGGATGACATACTCTTTCAGACTAAATGCCAATCAGAATCCACCCCCAAATAGGTGATCAGAGCTATAAGAAAGATATTCACCCTTCCTCTGAGATCAGCATATTCCAAGTGTCACATAAACCAGAGCTACCAGGTCACTCTTCACTCTGTGTTTCTAGGCCTCAGTGCAAATGTTGAGAACTAAACAGAACCTGGAAGTCCACCTGAGTTGAGGAGAGAATTTGGGGAGTCCAAAGCAGCTAGAATTCACAGGGAAAAGAATCAGAGAAGAGAGAGCTACAGAGATCGAGAGCTCTGAAGATTTCCAGGGCTTTTCCTCTAATCTTTAGTTGAGTACTTTTAGCACATGCATGTGAGGAAGCTACCTGAGGCTGAGGAGGGGACTGGAGAGAACCAGTAGAAAGGTGAAAAATTCCAGAGATCATACAGGGTTAGGAATAATTCCAAACAATGTAAAATTCACAAAATCACCCACCAATTCCATTCAACATTATACTGCAGGTCCTAGCTAATGCAATAGAGAAAAAAGAAATAATCACACAGATGGGAAAAAGGAAGTAAAATAGTCCTTAGTCACAGATAACATGGGCAATATATTTTGCCATAAATGCATATGGTTCTCAGAAGCCACCAGGCTTTCCACCAATAGATTTCAAACCGTTACTGCCCCTACCAACATCCCTGTTAGAAGGCTTCTATAATGTCATACAATGAACTTTTTTTTTTAAATCTTGAACATGTCATCAGTTACATTCATTTATTTTTCTGTGGTTTAGACTCTGTTGACTTTCTTTTGATTTTGATGTTAGAGAAATCAAAAGTTAAATTTAGAGTTGTTAGATAGCAGGATTTCACCAGCAAGAACTGATGCTAGCTCTGGATACTTCCTAATTCAGGGGTTAAGGGCTGACATAGAAAGCTAAGAGTCAAGTTACTCTAAAAAAAAAAAAAAAAACTAACTGGCAGAAAATGGTAGAAACAAGTGAAATGCAACAAACAGAAAAGAAAGTTAGAGTGATTATTAATGGTCAGTAGAATATGAGGAAATAATCAGAAAACAATGTTTGTCTCTTTGTTTTCTTTTGGGTTTTGGTTTTGGTTCTGGTTCTAGTTTAGGTTCAGAGTGACCATACAATGCTTAATTTTGGAGCCTGAGAGAGATAAATGATTTAAAACGACAATGAAATAATCACTCAAATGCCTTCCATCAAATGATTGAGAGGAAATTGTGACTTCCATCTCTTTGCCTGGCTAATTCCTCTTCTCACTTCCCCTTCTCTCTCCCAAAGCTGGTGAGGACACCTCCTCTGTGCTGCCAGGCAGTCAGTGCTTACTCTATCCCCAGCCTCTACTATATGAAGCATTGCTGAGGTTTCATGTTGTGATAGCTTCTTCACTTTTAAATATTAGCAAAATGGAAATAATGGTTGTGGTAAATAACTATTTTTAATTTTTTAATTTTTATTTTTAATTATCTACTATTTATAAGATATCTGCACTATAAAGAGAAGATGAAAACAAATGGCCACACTAAATA
>JAQZBX010111997.1:0-10235 GCA_029593785.1 Cabassous unicinctus
CTTCTCTCTTTAAGAATTGGTAATAAGGGGAAAGAATTAAGCATTTCCTTTTGCCCTTTTTTTTTTTTTTTTTAAGGAGGACTATTGTTCAATCCCAGATGATGATGCAAAGCTCTTCTTCACAGAAGAATGTTAGCTAATAAATGTACAAAGACTGGTACATTTTTTTGTAACCTCCAATTTGCAATCCCCAATGAAGTAACTGACAAGGCAAGGATCAATGGATGCTAAAACCATTAGGTAGGGAAGCGGGTGTGGCTCAATGGATAGAGCCCCCGTTTACCATGTGGGAGGCCCGGGTTCGCGTCCCGAGGCCTCCTTGTGAGGGCACGCCAGCCTGAGCGGTGCGGTGGGCTGATGCAGCAACCTCACGGCAGGAAGCGGGTGTGGCTCAGTGGATAGAGCCCCCGTTTACCATATGAGAGGCCCGGGTTCGCTTCCCGGCGCCTCCTTGTGAGGGCAGGCCAGCTCGCGCGGCGCCGTGGGCTGATGCGGCAAGACCTCACAGCAAGGGGGAGATAAGCAGACACAGAGAAGACACGCAGCGAATGGACACAGAAACACAAGCAGCAAGGGGGGATAAATAAATAAAATAAATAAATCTTTAAAAAAAATAAAAATTAAAAAAAAAATAAAACCATTAGGTAAAAGATGGTTGGTAAGACTATCCATGTTATTGGATAATTGCAAAAAGGTCTTTACCCTCACTGATGGGGGGGGTGCCTCCTGAGGTGATGTTAATGTAAAGTACATGCATTCTCCTTGAAGGGCTCTTACCAACATGTTTAATCCGAATCTAACAAGTCCTTAGTCCAAACTTCCAGTTTACTGGAAACACATGGTAAAAAGGAGCCAGTTAAACGATACCATGAGAAAACAATCACATCAGTCCAAAATGTGAGATATTCAATAAGACATCTGGCCTCATATGTCCAAAATATCAATGCATTTTTTAAAAAGGTGAGGGGAATATTCTAGATTAAAGAGACATAATAGGTAAAGCCTGACCCTGGATTGGATTCTGGCTTGAGGGGGTAAATAAAAAACAGCTGTGAAAGACAATTGTGGAACAGCTGGGGAAACCTGAATATGAATTTGGATATTATGTTATATTATAAATTACATTATGAAATTATTGTGAATTTCCTTAATTGCAATTTAGTATTGTTTTATAGGATAATGCCCTTGTTATTAAGAGCTACATAATTTACATTTATAAGTATCATGTACAACATACTTTCAAATGGTTCTGGGAAAATCACACACATTATATCTCCATCAAACAAATATAATAAAATCTTTACCAATGTTACATTTAGATGATGGGCATATGAATGCTCACAGTACAATTCTTCCACATTTTCGATGTGTTTGAAAATTTTTATGTTAAAAAGCTGAGAATAAAAAAAGACCAACTTTTTAGTGAGTGGGATGTGGGGAGGAGACTAAAGAAATTTGGAGGCTGTAAAGATTGTCCCCTATTGTTCATTTATTCCTTGACCCCCTGGTGTAAGCCAGGTATTGGGCTAGGTACTGGAGATACAGAGATGACAAGGGCAAGGTCGCTTGCCTTCAAGGATCTCACTGTCTAGTGGAGGAGAAACACAAATATTTCAGCACAGTGAAGTGAGTGTGATGATCGAGATATATGTTCATTCAACAAATATTTATGGAGCACCTAGAACATGTCGGGTGCTGTACTGGGTGCCGAGGATACAATAACAAGGCTCACTACGTGGTCCCTGAATTCACAGAGCTCATATTCTTGTGAGGGAATCAGAACTCTATGATTACAGCTGTACTGCTAGACATAACATGTACAGGGCACTCCAGCAGCACAGAGGAGAGGAAACAAGCCCAGCTTTAGGGTGGGGATTACGGGTGGTAGGGAAGACGCAGTGAAGTTTTAAAGAGACTAGAAATCAATTAATCAGAGGAACCTCTAGAGGGACCATGCAAAGGCACAGAGACACAAAACAGGGAGCTAGGGCATGGGCCTGCTGGAGCTTGGATTGTTAAGAGGGGCAGCAAAGGAAGTGATGGGCTGGGAGGCTGATTCCAGTAGGTGCTGCACCCTGATAGGCAGGTTTAGGAATCTGGGCTTTCTCCTGTAGGCTCCTGGGGCTGAGAGGTGCTCCCACAGGGCAGTGACTGCTGCCGTGCCAGGCAGGGACAGCATGGATCCTGTTTTTGACTGCATTTCCTGGTGCTCTGGACCCCTGCCCACTGGGCTCTGTCAGCATTACCACCCAGAACAGTCTCAGGGGTTTTCTGGGGTCAACTCTATGCCAGTGGACAGCAGGAAGTGCCCCGGACTTCCATGAGGCTCTGGCCACTGAAGCTGGAAGAGAAGGGCAGCTCTAGAGAAGTGAAGGGGGAGGGCAAGAGGCCCACTGGTTTGGAGGATCAGGTTCTTGTAGACCTCCATAGGGGATCTTCCCAGTTCCAAGAAATAAGTAGAGTTTTAGTCTCCACAATGGTACAATCTCAAAAACTTAGCCCTCAGGATGGAGGGCAGATTTTTGCCACAGTCATAGGCAGATAATGTCAGAAGGATAAACCACTCATGGATATTTTACATGACCTCTGAGAGTATTTGTTTGACTGAGTGGTAGCCTTCTCTTCAAGACTGTGAGCTGCTCAACTTCAGTGACTGTGGATTAATCATTTTTTATACTCTCAATACTGAATGAATAAATGAATGAACCAGACTTTACAGTATACAAAGTGCTGATACATTTACTGTGTCATATTCTGTGGTCCAGCTTTCCTGCCCTAAACTGGTCTATTTTCCTCAAATAGCTCTGTCTCACCTGGATTGCTCTGAATCTCTGGGCCCTAAATCCAGGCCCCTTCTACTGAGGAAGGGTCAGCCAGTGATGGGGAATGGCTCTGGTCCCAGTATCCTTTTACCCTTGGCTTCAGTATTCTCCCAATGAAGTAGATCTAGGCCTGTCTGGGAATTCGCCTGTAGAGTCTTAACAGCTAAATGTGTGTGTACATAGTCCCAGGAGAAAGAGGGCTCTTCATAAAGGCCTGTTGGTATTTTCCAGAATGTGCAAGTCTGTCTTGGCTCCACTCTCATTTCTATGGATGTTCCATACAGCATCTCTTTTCAGCAGCAGGATCACAACCACAGTCCTGAAAGGCGTGGGCACTGACCGACTAATGGCAAAGTCTGGAGCCCAAAGGCAAGATTAGACAGGTGGCTTCCTGTGCCATAGGAGCTCCAGGCTACCCAACATCCAGGAGCACCACCAAAGGAGCAGGGTGCTGATGCCCCCATAGAAGTCAGGTGGGAAGGCTGCATGAAAACGGGAATCCCCCTGAGGGAGGATGTAAGTAGCAAGCCCTGAACTGATCTTAAAGGAGCCCATCACACCATGAAAATCACTTCTCCTTGGATTCTTCATCAGCAAGCGTCAGCAGTGCTTGGCCTCCCACAACCCGGAGACTGAAGGAAGCCATTTGGACTGATAAGGAGAGGGAGCCATGAGGGCAGGGAGGGCTGGGTGGGACCCCACGCACCGGGAGGTGGCCCAGCCTCACGGGTGAACACTGGGCTGGGAAGGGCTCTTTGGGAGATCTCTGGGTGACCTCACGGAGACAGCGTCCGCTCCGGCGAGGACGGCCCAGGGAGAGCTTCCTCCTGGATTCCAGCGCATTCCCACATCCAGGCCCTCAGATCCCCGCCGTCGGCCCTGGGAGTCTTGGTCCCGTTACAAAGCTGCGGACTGGGACACCGACAACCGCAAAAGCCGATCTGACTCTCTCGCACAGCCCCAGACCTGCTTACCCAGCAGAGCTGACTCAACTCCCCTCTACCTGCGGAGTTGTGGGGGCACGATCTTCTCCCCAAACTCGCGTTTGGCCGGGACTCGGGAGTCCGAGGCCGCGGCCCGACGCCCCCACCGGTCGGGCGCGCCTTCCGCCCGCTCCTATCTGCGCCAGGCCCGCGCCTCCGCGCCTACCTGTGCCCGCGGCTCGGCTCCTCCTCGCTGGCGCTGCCCCACCCGGGGCTAAGATACCGAGACGGGTCCCCTGCGCCCCGCGTCTCCACCCCCTCCTCCTCCTCCTCCAACTCCTCCACGTCCTCGGCCTCCTGGATGGCGACGCGGATCTGCACCGTGGTCTCGGGCCCGGGCAGCGCTTCCTCGCCCGGCTGGGCCATGGCTCGCGGGTGGGCCGAGACTGTGGTGCCGAGACTGCGGCGCCACTGGGTCCCCGCGCGGCCGAGCCTGCCGGGCGGCTGCAACTGCGACGAGGGGGCGGGGGCGGTGCGAGCGCGCCCGCGGGGGTCTTGGCGCCCCGCCCCGCGCCGCAGCCGCCGCCTCCCAGATCTCTAACCCAGCGCCAGCGCAGGCGGGGCGGGGAAGGGGGAGGGCGATTTCCTCTGCTTTCCTCCCGCAGAGGCCAGCCCCAGAAGCATCCCCTGGACCCCCGGGTCCTTTCCTCTGTCCGCCCGCTGCGTAGAGGGGGTGCCAGGGCTCTCTCCTCCTGCCCTCTCCTTTCAAGGCTATTCTTGCGAGGGGCGCAGCACATCTGAGTTCGCAGTTTGTGTTTCTGTGGGAGACAAGCACAGACAGCAGCTTAAGGGGGTCTGAAGGCTTCTATGCCTCCTGCGCGTCTCCCCCACTGACCTGCCAAGATAACTGAAATCTCCACCTATATTCTCTTGGAATAAGTACCCTAGAATGTGCGTCCTATGAGGTCAGGGACTTGGCTCCAGCAATGCCCTGTACGAGTGGTTCTCAAAGTGTAGTCTCCAGACCAGTGGCATCAGCATTACCTGGACACCTGTTAGGCAAATTCTCAGGACCCGGACAGGCCTAGGGAATCAAAATCTGATACAGCGTCCTGTGTTTTAACACGTTTTCCAGGTGAGGCTGAAACTTATCAGCGTTTGAAAACCACTGCCCTATACCCACCTCTTAGATTATGCCCTGCACATGTTTGTTGAATGCATAAAGGGAACTAATGAAATGTCAGTAGGTTCTAAAATCCTGTCACCTTCACATTTAACTTAAAAACGATTTCCATCTTAACCCTCCAAATTTGAATCAGAAACTAAAGTCGGAGAAGGGACAAGGAAATGAATAAAACCTGAATCTGCTTTCACAAAGTTCCCAATTTAGTGCATTAAACATAATTTATCACATTAACTTGCTGTACTCCAAGAGAACAGAACAATGGACCAAAACGTTTTGATACAGGGAAGCAAGTGGAGAGAGGTTCAAGAAATGGGGTCCTTTGAAGAGTAGTGTCCTTGCAAAAAAAAAACACTACACAGTGCAGCCCCGGGTACCTGGGCTGAGGCTGAGAGAGACCCAGCGACCCAGCAAGGACAGCTCTTTTTTAAAGGTTTGACTAGAATCTGTGTCCCTTTCTTCATCAGACCTCTCTTTTTATAGAAGAGGTCCTTTATTGACTAAGTAAAGGAAGATAGAGACCCACGGTGCTCCTGCTCTTTCTGCATCAGAACAGTTCACAACCCTGGGTCTGGGCTGCCAGAAAGAAGAGGAGGCAAGAAGTTGAGAGCATCTTTTTCCAAGCTGGCTGTGTCTCCCTGCTCCCTTCCTCTGCACGCCTGGTCCGCCACTGTGATGAGACTTGGGAGAAGAGAGATTCACAGCTGTCTCTACACCTCCCCACCCGATAACTTAAGTTCCTCAATTTCACCGAAGCGATATGCCTTCTCATTTAAACCATGCTGTGTGGCAAAGACAGTGGGGATTTTTATCCTTATCCACGATAATGGCTCACATTTGTACCGGTTTTCCAGTTCATGAAGAATTTGCATGTACCTTATTTCAGGGTTTCCAATAGCCTGATCATAAGAGTCCCTCAGGAACATTTCCAAAAGTATTGACTCCTAGACCCCTACAGTTTGAGAACTGGCAAGTTGGTGGGTGAATCTGGTCTGCAGAAGTGTTTTATTTGGTTAGCATTTTGAAAAAAATTAATTGAATTTGCATGCCTTTAGGTTCAAATACATCTGTATATGCTATTTCTAATGGTATTTATTTCTGACTCCCTATAAAAGCACTTCAGATAGAAAAAATGTTGGACATCATCCAATCCTGAGCCCCTTCTGGTAGGAAATGGGTACTCCCCACCCACCCCCAACCATTTCTGCCAGGGCCCCAACAATTCGTAGGACAAATAGGGAACATCTTTCTGGGATACTAATTTTACTCAAATATTTGAGAGAAGATCCATAATGTATAATTAAAACAACTTGGAATATATTGTGGAACAGAATGCAAATTTTGCATGAAATTTTTAAAGCAAAGCATAAAACGTCACATAAGAATCTCATTTATAGCAGTCTGCCTAGCACGATGCCTGGGAGCGGGGATAGGGAGGGAAGACACCCTCATGTGCATTAGAGGTGACTCATGGGAGAAGTCCAACTCAGTATCTTTTCAAATGAGGAAACTGAGTCTTAGTGAGGTTTGCAGGCAAGGGCTTCTTAGACTTTTTCTGTATCCCCCATTCTCTCCAGCAGAGAGTCTTGCTTCTAGGAACATTTACTGATTTGATCTCATTAGTCCTATCTACATACCCCTTCTTTTGTGCCACTGGTGAATGAACCAGGCCCTTTAAAATGCCCCTTCTGGTTTTCAGCTCCTTCCCTCACAGAGCTATGGCAGGAGGAATGAAGCTAGTCCCGCCCATGCCTGTCTCCAGCATCATTTCAGGGAGCTTGCATCACTGTTGGGATTAGCACAGTGTCCTTAAACGAAATCATGACCTCAGCCTGGAATTGGCATCTTACCCTTTCCCTGGAATCTTGAGGACTCATATTTATAGTAAACTCAAAATGAGAAATAGCTTTTTTCCATAGCTCCTGAAGATGAAATAAAAGGGAATATATGGACAAGGAATCAGGATAGACTGAGGCTAGACTGAAGCAAAAATTCAACCCTGGGAGGCCTTTGCTGTATATAAGATGTTGTTTGGGAATCAATTGGAAATATTTTGAATGTCCCTGGCATTAGAGATGGAACCTGAAAACTCAGGAAAGGATATTGATGAGGTGAAATTGAGAGTGGGCAGTGTTGAAAGGAAGAGCGGGGGAGACTCAGTAAAAGGTCTGGTTTTAACTGTAAGCAAAGAGGACATTTTATTTACTCATTTAATCGTTTGTTTAAGCATGTACCAAACACCAGACTCTGTGCTGGCCTCAGCTTTGTAGAATGACTAAAACACGACCCATGAACACGGGGAGATGGAGGGACCTCCTGCAAAAGACAGCCTTCAATAATATGAACATTTCTATTGTAACAGATGCTGTGGCAGAAATCTGTACAGAGTCATGTAGACGCAGAGAGGTACAACCAGTGAAAGTGTCACCAAGGAAGGCTTGAGGTTTACTAGAAAAGCTTCCGCATAAGTGGCAGGGTGTAGTGGAAAAAACATACCTTGATATCAAATATTCCTGGATTCAGACACCAGCCTTGTCACTTCTTAGCTGCATACCTTTCTGTTCAGTTTACTTACCGGTAAAATGGTCTGAATGATCCTTACTTCATTGAGTTGGGTGCCTAGATCAAATTAGATTCTAACTCCTTACCAAGAATACCATCACAGGCATTATTAGTGGGAAGTTAACCTTTGCTTCAAGTGGCAAAAACACGGGGTGGGGGGAGCTTCCGAAAGGCTCTTAACTATTGTCTCCCACTTGCCTAAGTTTGAGGTGCTCCAAAGAAAGAAACAGCATCCAAAGTTTGGGTTTCACATTTAAAACTAGTACCTTGCTGTTAAATTAATTTCTTGGGCATATTACCAAATTGTTTTGGCATCTCCTTCTTCAGAGAGACTATTTTATGCTTTACCTCCATTTACACCTCCATATTCCTAACCACTGATGACAAGAGTGACATATGAAAAAATGGATGAATTTTATTTAGGGGAGGCAGTGAAAGGAGGGCTAGGTCTGGAGACTGTGAGGTGACCTCAGGGATAAAGGTAGTTGGTAGAAAGATACCAAGAAGCACAGGAAAATGCACACATTCCTTTACTGAGAGAAAACCTGAAGAACTCCCCTGCACAAAGCCAAACACGCAGAGCAAGAGAAACAGCTGCATAACCTGGTCAGAAAGGCAAGCCCATGTCTGGTCCTCTAATCCCTAGGAAGATGCTCGGCAGCCAGTGCTTCTCCCTGATCATGTGAGAACTCTGTTACATCAGAGATTCTCAACTTTGGCTGCTCATTAGGATCACCCGGGGAACTTTTCAAACTTCTGATGCCCAGGTTGCACCCCAGTGGAAGTGAGACCATCAGAATCTTTCAAAGCTCCTAAAGTGATTCCAACGTGCAGCAAATGTTAAGAACCTATGTGTTAGATCTTTCAAGCTCATATTCTCCAGGCCCTACTGAACAGTCCTGGGGGTTCTGGTTACTGGCTCACCTGTTGTCCAGGTGCAAGTAACCAGCACAATTCAATCCCAGCTTCTTTCTAAAGTTTACTGAGAGAATGGGTGACTCAAAGATCAGTTTCTCAAGTATATAGTTTCTTAGCAGGAGCAGGCTTCAGACAAGACTGCTGTAAACAGTTGCATATGTTGTGCATGGCCCAAGGAAGAGCCCAAACTCTGTTCACTAAGCCATCACCCTGGCTTCAGACTGGGTAGAAGTAGAGGAGGAAAGGGTGCCTGTTTCTATTTCTCACAATGTACTAAATGTCAAATAGTGGCCCTGGTTCAGTCTCACCTGAGGTATAGGTAAGTTGAGATTCAAGGACTATCTGCATCAGAATTACCTAAGAGCTTATTAAAATGCAGATTCTTGGGCCCTCACCCTGGATCTAATGAATCAGCTGTCTGGGAGTGGGACTTCGAATCTGTGTTTTTAACAATACCCGAAGTGGTTTCCATTCTAGCTGAAGTTTAGTGAACACAGGTCTAGGGAAGGGGATGGTCTCTCAATAAATTGAATTGAGAACCTCCTACCTGTCACCTTTCAGGGAAATGAGAGCAAAGAAGACACCACCCCTACCTCATGCAATAAAAGGTGTGGGTTCTAGGAGGATCCCAAGCTATGCTCTCTCCTGGGGTTCATATGGGTCTGTCCTATTCAGAGAACCAGTGAGCAGACCCAGAAATCTCTACACAAGGGTCTGAAGCTCCTCCCAGGAGAATAGTCATCCCAGGGAAGTGGGAGCCAGGCACCACAAGCCTGACTCACTAACAAAGCCTCCATTGTCAGAAAGGAGGAGTGATTTTGAGGACGGCTTAGTGTCTGGAGTGTGTTTGTCTCTGGGCCAAAACCCCACTACCCTACCCAGATCTCCACCCTGTGGTTGTATTTCTGAGGGGTCTGTACATTAAAACAGAAAGACACACTTCCCTATAACTCCTATAAACTATTTGGGCAGAGGGACCTATTACCTTATGACCCCACTAACTGAGCATGCACTGAAAGGGCAGAGGCATTCTTGGCCACTTCACGGAACATCTGGCAGCTTTGGCACTTCCTGTGCTCCTGCTCATCAGCTGTGGGAGGAGGCTGTGGTGACTGATGGACACAGCTGTGCCCAGGGGAAGGGTCGGCAGTGCCCAGTGGACAGGGCATTGTCCAGCAGAGAAGTGTTGGAGCAGTAGAGGAAGGATAACCTGCAGACTCCAGGTGAGATTAGCTAGACTTGACCATGAATACATGTAAGACACACCCAGAGATGCCCACAAATACTTGGGGGAGTGTTTTGGGGGCTAAGAGCATCTATTAATGGCATTAAGAGAGGGTTAGGGGGTAGAAGCCTGAAAAACACGGGTAACAGACTCACATGTACTTGACATCTTCAATTGTCATTCCTTTTGCAGCAAGAAGTTGTGCCTAATCAGGGTGACTTCAGTTAGTCCCCACTAAGCATTATTGGTGCTGAGGGCCTTGGGGCATGAGCACTGGGGTGGGTAGGAGGTATTGAGGGAAAAGTAGCAGGACTTGAGTTCCTGAGAGGGGAGGAGGAGGACGCCCTTGCCAGCCTATCCACCCTTATCCCACGTCATCCTCACCCTGTCTGCTCCAGCCATCTTGGACTTCTCTCAGTTTACTCCAAGGTACCACTCTCTTTCGCTTCCTATCCTTTAAACATGCTGTTTTAGGTGCTTGAATCGCGTATTCTCCCTTTTTAACCTGGCCAACTCCTATTAATCTTCCAAGTTTCTTCCAAAATGTCACTTACTCAGGAGGACCTCTCTGGACTCATCGGTTAGTGGACAGGACATTAAAT
>JAQZBX010111998.1:0-10236 GCA_029593785.1 Cabassous unicinctus
GTGATTCCCATATACCCAATGCCCTCTCACTTTCCCCCTCTCCCTTATTAAAATAACATTTTACATGCGGATGGTACATTCGTTACAAATGATGTACAAATGTTGACGCATTGCTACTAACCATGGTCAATGGTTTACATTATGGTTTACATTTTGGATCAAACACCTTTATAGGTTTTGACAAAATTTGAAGTGGCCTGTGTCCATTATTGCAAGATCATACTGAACAATTCTAATGCCCTAAAAATGCCTTATGTCTCATCTATTCTATTCTTCCCTTCTCTTCCCCTTGGAACTTATGGTAATCACTAAGTTTCAATTCTTGAAGAATAAGATTCATAATTACTTGCAATACTATTGAGGGCTTAACATATTGGTCTGTTTTCTTTGATTAGGCACTGCCTATGTTCTCAAGGGATTCTTGTCCCTCTAATTGAGAACATAGCAGGACTCCCCAGGATGGGAATTTGATATTTTCTTGATTATTGTGTGGGTCTCCACCCACTGATATAACACACATGACAAAATGAACACTAAAATATTCCATAGAAGCCTGCCCTTGGTGCACCCTGTTCCATGTACCCCCGCTCTCACATCTAACACCTTATACCAGTAACTCTCCCCTGCCATATTTGCCAAAAGAACATTCCCATCATTGTAGTTTTAACCACAGACCTACAAATCCCCAGAGTTCACCTGTTCTTTCACCCGGCCATGCCCCCAGTTCCTTGGATAGTCCAACCTAAACCTCCCAACCTAAGTTTTTATATTATTAATGTAATCTCTTCACTTGTTACAGTTCAATTTAGATTTTCTATTTATTCTTGAATAAGTATTGTAGTTAGTGATTTTCTAGAATTTGTCCATTTCATCTTAATTAACTAACTTGTTGTTCATGGTTTTCCCCTGTAATTCTTTTTACTTCTATAAGGTTATTAGCAATGACCCCTCTTTCATTCCCAATCTTGGTTAATTTGAGTCTCTTCTCTCAAATTACTAAAGTTTTGTTAATTTGGGTGATCTATTTGTGATTGTAGTTATGTATATAAAACTCATACTTTCCTATTTTAATCTCTTCCAAGTGTACAATTCAGTGATATTAATTATATTCACAATACTGTGCTACCATCTCCAATATCCAACACCAAAACTTTTTTACAGAAACTATATATCATTAAACAATAACTCTCCATTACTCTTTCCCTTGAACCCCTGGTAACTTGTATTCTACTTTTTGTTTCTATGATTTTACTAAGTCTAGGTATTCCATATAAGCAAGATCATATGGTATTTGTCCTTTTGTGTCTGGGTTATTTTACTCAACCTGATGTCTTCAAGGTTCATCCACGTTGTAGCATGTATCAGAATTTAATTCATTTTATGCTGAATAATATTCCATTGCATGGATATACCACATTTTGTTATCTCTTGATAGACACTCGGATTGCTTCTACTTTGGCTATTTGAATCTTGCTGCTATGAACCTTGCTGTAAAAATATGTTTTTGATCCCCTGATTTCAATTCTTTTGGGTATATACCCAAAAGTGGGATTAACTTTCTGAGGAACCATCAAACTATTTTCCCCAGTGGCTACATCATTTTATAATCCCAACAACAACGCATGAGCGTTCTAATTTCTCTTCATCCTTGTCAATACTTGATTTTTCTGTCTATTAAAAAATATACCCATCCTTGTGGGTGTTTTCTCATTGTGGTTTTTATTTGCATTTCCCTGATGACCAATGATGTCAAGCATCATTTCATGTGCTTTTTTGGCATTTGTATATTTTCTTTGGAAAAATGTCTGTTCAAGTTTCTTTCTCATTTATTTTTTTTTTTTTTTACTGTTTTAACTGTTTGTCTTTTTCTGGTTAAGATGTAAGTTTTTGTTGTTGTTGTTTTGGGTTTTGTTTGTTTGTTTGTTTGTTTGTTTTCAGAGGTACAAGGGCTGGGGATTGAACCTGGGACCTCATATGTGGGAAGCTGGCACTCAATGGCTGAACCATATTGGCTCCCCTGAGTTGGTTAATTCCTTTGGTTTGCTTATTGTTTGTTTTTGTTGCTGTTCAGAGGGTACCAGGAACCGAACCTATGTGGGAAGCAGGCACTCAACTGCTTAAGCCACATCTGATCCTCTGTAAACATCTTTTAAAAAATATATTATAGAGCGGGCAGGTGTAGCTCAGTTGTTGGGCACCTGCTTCCCATGTACGGGGTCCTGGGCTCAATCCCCGGTTACCTCTCCCCACCCTCCAAATACATACATATATTTTAGATTCAGGGTCCTTATCAGATATATGATTTGCAAATATTTTCTCCTATTATGCGGGTTGTCTTTTTATTTTCTTGATATTTATTTTGTTGCATAATTTTTAAATTTTGATGCTGTCCAATTTATCTATTTTATATTTTATTGCTCATCTTTTTGGTGTCATATATATGTATATACATATATATATATAATTTTAATGGGGCAAGAGGCTTATTCCTCAGGTGGTGAAACCAGGTAGTGGGGGATGAGGTGGGGGTGTCGCTGTGGAGGGACAGGGCTAGAACTCACATTACAGGTGGGGAAGTTCATGTCTTGCATAGCCAGGTGCTATTCTGCCCAGCATGGTGAGGTTGGACTCTTGATGCTGCCCGCGGGCCTCCTGGTACCACTGGTGCATGGCGGCTGGCTGGAAGGTGGGGATCAGTGTGACTGGGGCTTGTGGTCCCACTGTACCTTGGAAGACAGTAGTGTGTCCAGGATGTCCAGCATGGCCATCTCCATGCCCTGGTCCTGGTTGCTGATGATGTAGCAGAGGATGCACACCTGCCTACACCTGCCTGAAGAACTATATGCCCCCAGGTGGGTGGGGTGCCCACTGGGCAGGTAGGCCTGGTTGAGGTAGACAAGGCAGCCTCCACCCCCCAAATCCAAGGTTATGAAGGTATCTCATATGTCTTTTTCTAGGAATTTTATGGTTTTGGCTTTTATGCTTAAGTCCTTTATCCATTTAGAGTTAATTTTTGTATATGGTATGAGGTAGGGATCCAACTTCATTCTTTTGCATATGAATATCCTGTCTTCCTAGAACCATTTGTTGAAGAGACCATCCTTTCCACCAATTAATGTACTTGTTACCCTTGTGGGAAATCACAGATGTATAGGTTTATTTCTGAACTCTCAATTTTATTCCATCATTCTATATGTTCATCTTTATGTCAGTACCTTGCTCTTGAATACTGTGGCTTTGCAGTAAGTTTTGAAATTAGGAAGTGTGAGTCCTCCAGCTTTGTTCATTTTCAATATAGATCTGGCTATTTGGCGCCCCTTGCAATTCCATATAATTCTGATGATTGGCTTTTCCACTTTTGCAAAAAATGCTGCTGAAATTTTGATGGAGATTGGGTTGAATCTGTAGAGTGCTTTGGGTAGTTCAGACAACTTAACAATATTGTCTACTTATCCATGAACATGGGTTATTTTTCTATTTATTTAGGTCTTCTTTAATTTCTTTCAAGAGTGTTTTGTAATTTTCAGTGTACAAGTCCTTCACCTCCTTCCTTAAATATAATCCTAGATATTTTATTGTTTTAGATGCTTTGTAAATAGAATTAAAAAAAAATTCCATTTTGGGTTGTTCCTTTCTGTTATATTGAAATGTGACTGATTTTTGCATGTTGACCCTGTACCTTGCAACTTTGCTGAATTTATTTATTAATTATATTTAGTGGTTTTCTTCTGGATTCTTTGGGATTTTCTATATTAAAGATCATGTCATCTGTGAATAGAGATAGTTTTACTTCTTCTTTTCCAATTTGGATGCATTTTATTTCTTTTATTTTTGCTTAATTGCTCTGGTTAGAACTTCCAGTACAATGTGAAATAACAATGGTGACAGTGGGCATCTTTATCTTATTCCTGACCTCAGGGTGAAAGCTTTCAGTCCTTCACCATTAAGTATGATGTTAGCTGTGCTCTTTTACTTGTTGAGGAAATAATTTTTTATTCCTATTTTTCTGAGTATTTTTTTTTTTTTATCAAGAAGGGGTGTTCAATTTTGTAAAATGCCTTTCTTGCATCAATTGAGATGATTACGTGATATTTCCCTTCATTTTATTAATGTGGTTCATTACATTGATTGGTTTTCTTATGTTGAATCATCCTTGCATTCCTGGCATAAATCCTAGTTGTTTATGGTGTATAATCGTTTTAATATGCTGTTGGGCTTGATTTGCTAGTTTTTGTTGAAGATTTTTGCATCTATATTCATCAAGGAAAAATTTTTGCGTGTCCTTACCTGACTTTGGTATCAGAATAATTCTAACCTGATAGAATAAATTAGGAAGAATTCTTTCCTCTTGAATTTTTTGGAAGAATTTGAGAAGATTATTGTTAATTCTTTTTGAAGTTTTGTCAGAATTCACTGGTGAAACCGTCTGGTCCTGAACATTTCTTTCATTTTTTAAAAGCAATTTTATTGAAGTATATTCATATACCATACAATCCATCTGAAGTATACATTCAGTGGGTTTTGGTATAATCACAGAGTTGTGCATTCATCACCACAATCAATATTAGAGCATTTTCAATACTCCAAATGAAATTCCCACTACTTAACTGTTACCTTTCAATCACTCTATCCATCCCCTGCCATACATATCTACTAATCTAATTCCATCTCTATAAATTTATTTATGTTTACATTTTATATAAATAGAGTCAAACAATATGCAGTACTTTGTGTCTGGTTTCTGTCATTTATGATAATTCCCTCTCTTTTCTTTCACAATTGATGAAAAAATATTAATATATTACTATTCATTACAGACCATATTTTGCTTTAGGTGCATTTTAGATCAGATACCACCCTATTAGCATCTTGTAATATTAAGCAAATTTGTTTTGCTTCTTTGAAGAACATTCCTAAATTTGTACGATTAAACACACTCGTCTCTAAGAGGGTTCACTATGCTATAAAGTCCCATATTTCATCCTTTAGCTTTTCTTGTAGTGACATACATAACCCTAAACTTTCCCTTTCAACTACAATCATACCCCCATATTGGCACTACTAATTGCATTCACTCTAATGTGCTATCACCACCTCCATCCAATTCCATGCATTTACAATCAACTTTATTAGAAATTCTGCACAAATTAAGCCACTGCTCTCCATTCTCTATCCTCATTCTATCTTCTGGTGACCAATCTTCTAGCTATTAATTCCATGACTTTGCTCATTATATTTAGCTCATATTAGTGAGATCATACCTTATTTGCCTTGTTTTTTTCTTTAGGAAGCACCAGGAACTGAACCTGGGACCTCCCATGTAAGAGGTGGGTGCTCAATTGCTTGAGCCACATCTGCTCCCCTATTTGCCCTTTTGTATCTCACTTGTTTCACTAAACATAATATCCTTAAGGTTTATCCATGTTGCCATGTGCATCATGACTTCATTTCTTCTTAAAGCTGTATAATATTCATCATACGCATATTCCACATTTTGTTTATCAGTTCATCTGTTGATGGACACCTGGGTTGTTTTCATCTTTTGGCAATTGTGAATAATGCTGCTATGAACATCGGTCTGAAAATGTCTTTTCGTGTCACTCCTTTCGTCTTTTCTGACTATATACCTAGGAGTGTGATTGCCGGGTCATATGACAGCTCTGTAACTTCTTGAGGAACCGCCAAAGAGTCTTCCCTAGCGGCTGCACCATTCTACACACCCACCAACAGTGAATAAGTGCTCCTATTTCTCTACATCCTCCCCAACACTTGTAGTTTTCTGTGTTTTGTTTTTTTTTTAATAGTGGCCATTCTCACAGGTATGAAATGATATCTCATTGTAGCTTTGATTTACATTTCTTAATAGCTTGTAATGTTGAACATCTTTTCACATGTTTTTTGTCATTTGTATTTCCTCTTTGGACAAATGTCTATTCATGTCTTTTGCCCAATTTATAATTGAGTGTTTGCCTTTTTGCTGTTGAGTTGTAGGATCTCTTTATATTTCATGGATAGTAAATCCTTATTGGATATGTGGTTTCCAGATATTTTCTCCCTTTGATTAGGCTGCCTTTTCACCTTCTTGACAAAGTCCTTTGAAGTACAAAAAGATTTAATTTTGAGAAGATCCCATTTATCTATTTTTTCTTTTGTTGCTTGTGTTTTGAGTGTCAGGCCTAAGAAACCATCTCTTACCACAAGATTTTGAAGATGCTTTTCTATATTTTCTTCTAGGAGTTTTATGGTCCTGGCTTTTATATTTAGGTCTTTGAACCATTTTGAGTTAATTTTTGTATAAGGTATGAGACAAGGGTCCTCTTTCATTTTTTTTGGATATGGATAACCAGTTTCCCCTACACCATTTGTTGAAGAGACTGTTCTGTCCAAGTTGAGTTGGTTTGGTAGCCATAAAAAATCAATTGACTTTAGAGATGAGGATCTATTTCTGAACACTCAATTCAATTCCAGTGATCTATGTGCCTATCTTTATGCCGTTATCATGCTTCTTTGACCACTATAGCTTTGTAGGATGCTTTAAAGTCAGGATGTTTGAGTCCACAGACTTTGTACTTCTGTTTTAAGAAATTTTTGGCTATCTGGGGTCCCTTTCCTTTCTAAATAAATTTGGTAATTGACTTTCTATTTTTGCAAAGTAGGCTGTTGGAATTTTCTTTCTTTCTTTCTTTCTTTCTTTTTTTCTTCTTGTTTTTGTCTTGTTTTTGCTGTTGGAATTTTGTTTGGAATTGTGTTGAATCTACAAATAAATTTGGGGGAAAATTGACATCTTAACAATATTTAGTCTTCCAACCCATTAACACACAATGTCCTTCTATTTGTTTAGGTCTTCTTCAATTTCTTTTAGCAATGTTTTGTATTTTTCTGAGTACAGATTCTTTACATCCCTGGTTAAATTGATTCCTTGATATTTGATTCTTTTAGGTGTTATTGTAAATGGAATTTGTTTCTTGATTTCCTCCTCAGCTAGTTCATTTCTAGTGCATAGAAACACTCCTTATTTTTGCAAAAATTCACTTTGCTGAATTCGTTTACTAGCTCTAGTAGTTTCATTGTCCTATAGTCATCTAAATATAGGATCATGCCATCTGCAAATAGTGAAAGTTTTACTTCTTCCTTTTTGATTTTGATTCCTTTTCTTTTATATTTTAATTTTTTTGTATTTTATTTCTTTTTTTTAATAATTTTTTTTTATTTTTAAAAAGATATTTGGATTACATAAATGTTACACAAAAATTATAGGGATTCCTGTATGCCCCACCTCCCACACCTCCCACAACCTCCCACATAAACATCCTTCATTAGTGTGGCACATTACCTGCAATGGATATACTCATCCTGGGGCTTTGCCATTAAGCATTGACAATAGTTCACATTGTAGACCATACTCTCTCCCACACAGTTCTGTATGTTCTATGATGATATAAAATGGCCTATATCTGTCTTTGCAATGTCACTCAGGATAATTCCCAAGTCCCGAAAAAGCCCCTGTATTACAACTGTTTTTCCCTCTCCCTGCCCCCAAAGCGTCCAGTGGCCACTGGCTCCACATTAATGTTGTAATTTCTTCCACTGCTTGAATCACAATATGTCTATAACAGAATACCTGTAAGTCCACTTGAGTCCATAGCTCTTCCCCTAATCCTGAGGAGTCTGGGATGGTGATGTCCACTCCAACTCCAAGTGAGAGTGGGCTTATATTCCTTGGATAAGATGGATGGGATTATCCTGCCAGGAGCTTCAGACTCTCTCCATTTCCTGGGATGGCCATTGACCATCATCATCTTCCTGCCATGTGTCCTGGGTGAGTCCATTGAGCTGTAGAGTAGGAGTTGCAGCTCCACCGAGATTCCAGGCCCAGCTAGCAAATGGACAGCCCAGAGACTCCAGTCTCTGGAAGTACACCTACAAACTCCAGCACCACATATAGGTTTGAATAGAAGGGACAGATGGACGATGTGCAGGGAAGACATATTTGAGTCCAACTCTGTCACTCTCAGGATTCCAAAGTAGGGCCCACTGATAAGGCACCAAACTCCGGAGTTATCTGACCTGATATAGGACTTGGGTGTCTCCAGAGCCCTCAGGAGCCCCTTTATTTGGGGTGATATCCATATTGGAAGCGTATGAGGTCCTACTGAGATGTGCATAAGCGTTACCTCTGGGATGACCTCCCGACTCACTTTGAAGTCTCTTAGCCATATGAACTCATTTGTCTTTACCTTTTCCCCCTTTTATTCAAGGTCTTTTTCCAGTCGTATTGCCAATTGGCACTTGGTAGTAATCCCTCGTTGCCAGGGAGGCTCATCCCTGGAAGTCATGTCCCACACTGGGAGGAAGGTAATGCATTCATATGCTGAGTTTGGCTTAGAGAGAGGAGACATTTGAGCAACAAGGAGGCTCTCAGGAGGCAACCCTTAGGCACCCCATAACAATAGACTAAGTTTCAATCTCAAGAGCAAAGACTCGTAAGGCTAGTCATCAATAACAAGAACCCATCAGTGGATCATCCTCCTTTGCCAGACACTGCCCCTGCACTTGGGGGACTGTTGCTATTCCTTGGAGAATGTGGCAAAGCTCTCCAGGATGGGAATTCAGTATTTTCTCATTTATTGAGTGATTCTCCACCCACTGTGATCATGCCCCGTGAGTGTTTGAACAATTTTATATACCTTTTATGTATGTTCAGGTGAACTTCCTCCTATGCACCCCCACATTACTGACACCCCCACCAATGATCCTCTCCCGCCCCAGTTGTAAACCTTCTGTGATCCAAAGCTTCTTCAAAGTTGAAGCCAATACAACAGCCAAATACAAGTAATAGGAAAATGAAATGATAATGATAAGTTTAAATGTAAGAGGTAAAATACATGAAAACTTAAAAAAAATACTAATAATAAAATAAAATTAAAGGATTGGGATATTCAAAGAAATGGGAAAAAAATTAAAAAAAAATTTTTTTTGACATTTTACATTTTATCACTGCAATATCTGGTGTCCAGTCTGTACCGTGGCACCTTCCTCCTCTCACTCCCCAGTGTCTCACTATTTTTCATTTAATTTTCAAAGAAGTTTTAGGTCACAGCAAAGTCACACACAGAATACAATAGACTCTCATATACTCAACCTCCTCTCCCTTTCCTTCCCCCATATTAAAACCTTTTTGTATGTGGATGGTAGCATTGTTATAAGTGATATACAGATAGTGAAACATAGCTAGTAAACATTGTCAATGGTTTACAGTATGGTTTACATTTTAGGCAGTACACTTTTATAAATTTTGATGATATTTACCATGTCCCATGTCCATCACTGTAAGATAATGAAAAACATTTCCACTGACCACTAAATATCCCCTGTTTGATCTATTCTATTCCTCCCTCCCCATCCCCCTGGGGCCACGATGACCCCCTAGCTTGACTCATTGGATGACAAGATTCATAGTTACATGCAACAAGAGGACTTGACACACTGGTTTGTCCTCCCCTATTAGGAACTGCCCTTTCTCTTAAGAGATGCCCACCTGTCTATTTCTGAGAGAATCAGTCCTCCCAAAGATGGGAGCCCATCTCTTTCCTGCCCATTGTGTGGGTCTCCACCCGCTGATACAACACATTATGACAGGATGAACACTCACAGACTCCTTAGAAGCCTGCTCCAGATGCCCCCTGTCCCAAATGCCCCCCCAACCAACACCCTAAACCAGTGACACTTACTTGTCGTATGGCCATAAGAGCACTCCCACCTCTGTACTTTCAACTCATACCCACAAATCCCAAGTGTTCACCTAGTCCCTCTCCCCTCTCTCTCCCCAGTGTCTTGGGTATTCTAACCCACCCTTCCCAATCGACCCACCTGTCAACCCAGCACCACCAAACCCAATAATATCACTACCCATCTGTCCTATCCCTTCAATACACAACTACACTATCATTTTATCATAGATTATGTCCATATGGGTGATGGCTCACAACTTTCTCTTCTCTTTCTTGTAAACCTATCTTTCAGAGAGTAGTTCTTGGAGACTGCTCAATTTCCTTAATTCATATCAGTGAATCAGTGAAGCAGCCTGGCTTGCTTCACCCAACATAAGGTCTTCAAGATTCATCCATGTTAACCCATGTGTTAGCACTTTATTCCTTCTTACAGCTGAGTAATATTCCATTGTATGTATGTACCACATTTTGTTTATCCATTCATCTGTTGATGGGCACCTGGGTT
>JAQZBX010111999.1:0-10238 GCA_029593785.1 Cabassous unicinctus
CATTTCACATCATAGACCACCCTCTCTCCCACACAGTTCTGCGTGGTATATGCTGATGTAAAATGGCCTACATCTGTCGCCACAATGCCACTCATGACAACCCCTAAGTCCCAAAAAAGCCCCTGTATTTCGACTGCCTCTCCCCTCCCTGCCCCGAAAATGTCCAGTGGCCACTGTCTCCACCTCACTGTTACAATTTCTTCCATTGCTTGAATCACAATACACGACAGAACACCACCAAGTCCATTCTAGTCCATAGCTCTTCCCCCAATCCTGGGGGTTTTGGGACGGTGATGTCCACTCCACCTCCAAGTGAGAGAATGTTTATATTCCATGGATACAGTGGATGGGATTATCCTGTCTGCAGCTGCAGGCCCCCTCCGTTCCCTGGGATGCTGTGCCATCATTTTAAGCACATTGTTACACTAATATTTCTTGAAAGTCTTTTTAGATCAGTGGCACTTTTGAAATAGGAATTCTCAAAGCTAACTTTTGAATATCATGGCTAAGAAAAATCACCAGGAAGCTGCAAAGAAGGGGGAAATGTACAGTCCCATAATCATGTGACGGGCTAACAAATATCTTTATCAATACCATATTTGCTTTTCAGATGTATTCTAAAAAGCAGGTGATTCAGCTCGCCCCAGACCCTCCTGGACTCTGAGGTCTCCTGCTGGTTTCTGTGGGGAGCTCCAATTTCCTTTCTCCAAAGAATTTACACTATTTCTCATGTGCTCTTTTATTCACTACTATCTCAAGTCAGAAATGAATCCCAAGATAAAGTCTCCTGTCAGTGTCTTCTAAAACAGGACTGTCCTCCCCAGCCAGGCCGCAGAAACCAGAGAGAATAATAAACAGTGCAGGACAAACTCAACACGATTGCAAAAGAAAGGCTCTACTCAGGAAAAACAGGGTTGTTTTCCCAGAACAGATTGCCAGAAGGGATTAAAAAAAAACACAACAGCTTGTTTTTCCCGCAGTGATAACCATATGCAACCTGCTTGGAGTGTTTACCGGAGAGTGGATGAAAGACCTTCCCAGTGTCAAAATAAAGCTGAGCGGTCACCCAGGACACATCTGGCCCCTTTGTCCCAGGGACATAGGCCAGAGGCTTACCGGGTCTGCTCAGGGTGATTTGCCGAGCAGCTGGCAGAGCACAATGACCCCTGTGTATGGGGGATGGGCAGCACAGACACCCAGCAGCTGTAGGATATGCGGCCAGGAGCATCCTTACCAGGTGCAACGGGTGGGGCAGCACCCCACCCCCCCAAATTTGCCCCCCTCCCCCTTTTAGCCTTCCAGCTGCCATCAGGCAGGAAGCTGGGTCAGAGCCAAGCAGTTCCAAATGTAAAAACAGCCAGGTGCACACACGACATCTAGGCTTCAGGAGCTGCGATCTGCTGGGAGAGAGCCAGCTGTTTACGTGCCCCAAGACTTGGTGTACAGGGTGGGGCCTCTGCTCCCTCCTAGCCGGGCTGTCACAGGGATGTTTTCTGCAGACTCAGGAATGGGAATTCCCAGAGCTTCCTTTCCCAGAGAGCCCAAAGGAAACAGAAAGCAAAGTCTCAGGCCTGGTGGCCAGAACCCATTGTTCAGGGGCCCTGTGCTGAGGGGGCCCCTTCACAGGAGATGGGGAGGTGGACTCCTGTGGCTGCACGTGGGCCGTGTGACCTGGCTTCTGCGCTGGGGCTGGGATCAGTGTGGCCAAGCGAAGGCCCAAGGCAGGGGCCGACCTTGCAGAAAGAGTGCTTGTCTTCATGTGTGTCTGCAAGGGGGTGGGGCAGGGGACACAGCCATAATAAAACGAAGCTGCCTTGCCAGGACTTTTTCTCAGCCCAGAAGCCTCTTTCTCAAATGGGCCCTTCAAATACCAACTGGTTCAAGGCCCTTCTGGCTGCAATTAAGGGTCTGGCTGCTCTTGGCCCAGATTCCCCAGAAAGATGCATTCTTAGGGGGAGGTGGTTGCACAGCCCCCACCTCCTTCACATCCCTCCCCCTTGTGCTTTCTAAGTATTGAAAGCACAATGGTCAAGCACTTGACCATTTTCAATAATTTGTTTTAAAAATAGCCTGGCATTGTATATGAAAGATGTGCTGTTATTTAGAGATTGCGTATAGGCCCTGGATCCAGACTGTCTAGCTTCAAAGCCTGGCTCAGCCACTTGAAACTGGGCAAGTGATTTGTCTCAGTGTCCTCATCTGTAAAGTGGTTCCCATCCCATAAGGTTGTTGGGAGGTATATTAGTCAGCTTTGCTGCAGTAATAAACAACACCAAAAAATCTCAGCGGCTATAGCTGCATTTATTTCTCTCTTATGCTACCTGGCAGTGACGTTGGTGGCTGCGGGTTGACTTATGCAGCTCTGCTACACACATCTTCTCATTCTGGGCCCAAGACTGAAAGACTGAAGGAGCAGCTCCTCCTTGCTGTTCTTGAGGCAGAGTGAAGGAGCATGAGTTCAGGCAGAAAAGATGGCGCAAAGCTCCTTCTAGGATGTGGTCTACCTCATGTCCACTCACATGCAATTAGCCAGGGCAAACCACATTCAAATTCAACATCAGTACAATGGGATGAACTTTAGCCCATGGCAGTGGGCAGGGGTGTACAATCAGAGAGGGATGGGTCAAACGCTCAGGAACAGCTAAGCCGCAGGAATCTTGAAAGCTTCTGACAGCACCTGGCACAATGGAAACATTCGATAAGTGTTGACTTTTATTACACTAAGTAAATAATTTGAGGGCATGAACCCCTGTCTGTTTTCTTGCCCTCTCTTTTCCCCCTTTCCCCCTTCTTCCCCAGTCTTCTTTTTTGGCTCTTACCTTCGTCCTTAAATCCAACTCTGACCACTCTTGGCCACCCACACCCCTTTATTTCCTCATCTCTCTCTCTCTTTAAATCCATCTTTTTTTTTACCCAGTTCTCTGCCTTTCCATTCTACACACGTATGGGCCCTCTGTGACTGGCCGAATTGTTTTCATTTACTGGAAAAAGGGATAATCCACCTTCATTTGGGTCAGGGAAAGAAGTTGGTTTGAATGACTGTCTTACTAATAAAATATTCCCAGATAAATTTTATCTTATTATTTTAATGTACAGATAGTAAATAGTCTCAGCAGGTCATTTTTGCTCTGGAAACTTTTCCTAAACCATCTCCAGCATTTCTGACAACTGTCTTGCTCCCCAAACCCTCTCCCCCATCAATAACTTGTAATAACAATGTAATATAAATGTAATAACAATATTTCATATTTCTTATGTTATGAATTGTACTGAGTACCTTACATTATCTCATTTAGTCTTTACAACAATACAGATATCATCTAGATTATAGAGTTTACATTCCTTGTTGAGACCTCAGTCAGTTTCATGCTTTGCCATCTACAGGGGCAACTCCCTACAGAGCAGAAAGCCCCAGCTTGAGAGTATGAATCTTTGATGCAATCTAGCTGTGTTAGTTAGGCAAGTGTCCCTCTCTAAGCCTTATATTACTGGCCTATAAGACAGAATTGATGACCCCCCTGCTTCATAAGTAAAGATGAGTGGTACATTCAACAAACAATTCTGAGTGTTTACTGCCTGCTGAGCACTGTTCTTGCCCTGCAGATCCAGCCAAGAATGAATGAGACAGATCATGTCAGGCTGAACATGTCTCTGTAAGGCTTTTACTCTAATGAGGGGGGAAGCCTTTGGAGGATTTTTGAACAGATAAATGACAGAATCTGACTTAGGTTTTAACAAGATCATTCTGGGGCAGCAAAGTGAATAGCTTTTGGGAAATCAGTGAAGAAGCCAATGCAATATCCACACAGGAGATAACAGCAGTTTAGCAGAGGTGATAGTGGTGGTGTTGAGAGTGGCTTGATTCTGGAGCTACTTTGAAGCTAAAGCCAACAGAATATGCTAATGGGTAGAATGTGGACTTTGGGTGGAAAAGAAGAGACAACAATGACATCAAGGTATTTGAGCTGAGCAAGTGGAAAAATGGAATGGCCATCAGTTGACGGGATGAAGGCTGTTGAAGGTGCAGGTTAGGAGGTGAGTATGAGTTTACTTGGAGGCATCTTAGGTTTAGAAAGTCCATTATACATGCAAATGGAAATGCTGTGTTATAAACCGGATACAGAATTCTGGAGTTCAAGGATATTTGCAGCCCAGGGTCAGGCTGGAGTTACCCATTAGGGAGCCTTCAGCACAGAGTTGCTGTTTGAAGCCACTAGTCTGGAGTGCTACCCAGGGAGTAAGAAAGCACAGGAAAGAGGAGAGGCTGGGGCCAAGGTGATGGAGTAGCCTGTAAGGTAGAAGGAGAACCAGGAAAGATGCTTACTAAAGAGAAATGGGAGTTTATGCTGAAAATCCAGTCCTGCACCCTGCCCCTTTTACAGAAAACTTGGACAAATTTCCTCTGAAAACTTTGGTTCCCTCGTCTGTAACATGGTTATGCTAATTCCCATCTTGAAGGATGTGTGTGTGTGTGTATGTGTATGTGTATGTGTGTGTGTGTGTGTGATAATTAAATAAGGTGACTCTTGAAAAATATCAAAAACAGCGTAGGCTGTCAAAGAGTCTCTCTTCATAATAGGTGCTCAATGTTTCTGGGAAGCAGGAAGTTTCGAGGATGGGCAGGCTGGTGTTTAGTTTCAAAGCTCTGACACTGTCCTGGGTTAATCGGCCGTGTAGAGGGGGCTGCTCCAAGCGAAGAGAGCTGGTCACAGGTTTCGTGGCCCTGGGGCCACAGGAGCAGGACGCCCCTTGAGGGGTGGCGGAGGAAAACAAAACAAGGACAAACCCGGAACAATAGAGGACCGCCCCGCTCGGTTCCTAGAGCGTCCGCGGCGCCGCCGGCGCAGCACGTGACCTGCACGTCTGGCGCGCGAGGGGCGCCGGGAGAGTGAGGGCAGCGGCCGCGCGGTCTAGGTGAGAGGGCCTCGGGCGGGGTCTAGCTGCCCGGCTGCTTCTGGCCGGGCGGGTAGTGGTCTGGCCCGCGTGAAGTGGCGCGGGCGTGGGCGGCGGGGCAGGCGGGCCTCTGGCGCCTGGGGCGGCTGGCGGGGCGGGGGAGCGGGGACCCGGCCTGTGAGGAGAGGCGGGCGGAGGCCCCGGGACCGGAGTAGGGACCCTCACGGGGCGCCCGCGGCCAGCAGGGGCAAGTCTTGGGCGGGAGACGCTCGGTCCTTGCACCTTCTGTCCCACGGCGCGTTTGACTAAATATATTGAAAACGATTATGTAGCACAGGCTGTTCGAAGTGATTAATATTTATTCTTGTAAACTTCCAACATCCTGATGATCTAAGTGCTTCATTATCATCTCGATTTTATGTGTGAGGAAACAGGCCCATTTCAGTTACCGAGAGTCGCATATCTCGCAGCTCCTCTCTCTCCCTTTTACCCCAGCACTCGCACCCGCTGAGGAATTAGGCTGAGCAGCGCTGGACTTGACATTGGGGACGTGGCGCTAGGAGTACAGGCTTTGGAGGCAGACTCCTAGGACATGGGAACCTGGCAGAAATCATTTACTAGCTGAGTGCCTCCGTTTCCTTAAATTTGAAATGGAGATAATTGCATGAGCAAGCACAGAATTAAATAAAATAGCACGGTGTTCGCCTCGTGGGCTACCTGTGGGTGTGGTTTTCTCACCTAGATGGATTAGAGTTAGTCTCTGAGTTTCGGGGAAAAAAAGTTTTTTTTCCTAATGTATAAGTATCACTGTTACTTTTTAAACACTTACACCATGTGCCTGGCACAACGTCTGCTGTGTAGTAGATATTCTATAAATATTTGCTGAAGTTACAAACGTATACGGGGGATTGAACCCGGGACCTCATATGTGGGAAGCAGGTGCTCAACCACTGAGCTACACCAGCTCCCCATAGTTTTTGTTTCAATTTTGTGTTGTATGCTTTGCTCTTTATAATACTGTAATTACAGCAAGTATACTTATTAAATACCCAGTTAAAATCCTGAGCACTATCAGGTTTGAAGTTTCAATTACACAGTAAGATGAAGGGCGGGCAAGAAAAATAATGTAATTTGTGTTTTCATTTACTTGTTTTATGTGTATGCAAAGAGACCCAGTGTAATTATTCTCATTTTAAAGTCTAGTTCCTTACAGAAGAGGTGTTGTTTCCACTTTTTGGTTGTTTTTGAGTAAATCCTGCTATAAATATTCGTGTACAAGTTTTTTTATACACTTAGGTTTTTCTCTTGGGTGTATATCAAGAGATGGGATTGCTGGGTCATATAGTATTCTATGTTTAGTTGTTTCAGAAACTGCCAGACTTTTTCAAACCAGCCACACCATTTTACATACAGCAGTGTATGAGAGTTCTGATTTCTCCACATCCTTGCCAACACTTAGTGCCTGAATTTTTTATTCTACTGAACATGAAGTGGTATTTCACTGTGGTTTTATTTGCATTTCCCTGATGACTAATGATGTTGAGCATCTTTTCATCTGCTTATTGGCCATTTGTATATCTTCCATGCAGATCGATCTATTTCAATCCTTTGCCCATTTTTTAATTGGATTATTTGTCTTTTTATTATTGGGTTGTAAGTGTTCTTTATATTTCTGGATACAAGTCCCTTATCTCATATATGATTTGCAAATATCTTCCATTCTGCAGGTTGTCTTCACTTTTTATTTTCTCCCATTCTGTGAGTTGTCTTTTCACTTTCTTAGTGGTATCATTTGAGGAACAAATTTTTTTAAATTTTGATAAAGTCCAGTTTGTTTTTTCTTTTGTTGCTCATGCTTTTAGTGTGTCTTATATGACTCCTTTGCGGAATTCAAGGTTATGACGATATACTCCTATGCTTTCTTCTTGTTATAGTTTTAGCCCTTATATTTAGGTCTTTGATGCACTTTTAGTTAATTTTTGTATATAGTGTGAAGTAAGGGTCCCACTTCATTCTTTTGCAAGTGGATATACAGTTCTCACAGCACCATTTGTTGAAATATCTCTTCATTCCTCATTGGATGATCTTTCAACAAGGGGGGTTTGTAGTGGTTTGTTTCTGAACTCTCAGTTCTATTTTGTTGATCTATATGCTTGTCCTGTGCCAGTACCACTCTATCTTTATTACTATTGCTTTGTAGTAAGTTTTGAAATTGGGAAGTATGAGTCCTTTTACTTTGTTCCTCTTTTTCAAGATTGTTTTGGCTATTTTGGGTCCCTTGCAATTCCATGTGAATTTTAGAATCAGCTTATAAATGTCTGCAAAGACAGCTGGGATTCTGGTCGGGATAGTGTTGAATTTGAGATCAATTTGGAAAATCCAATTAGTACATATTTAACATCTAAACAAGTGTTAAGTCTTCTGATCAATGCACATGGGCTGTTTTTGCAAATATTTAGATTATTAATTTATTTCAACAATGCTTTGTAGTTTTCAGAGTATAACTTTTGCACTTTTTGTTAAATTTCTTCCTAAGCATTTTATTCATTTTAATGCTATTGTAAAGGGAATTGTTTTCTTAACTTCATTTTTGAATTGCGCATTACAAGTATAAAGAAATAAAATTCAGTTTTTATATTGATCTTGTATTCTGCATCCTTACTGAACTCATTTATTAGTTATAATACTTTTTAAATGGATTCCTTAGAATATTCTATATACAATGTTTATTTCTTTTTCTTGCCCAATTGCCCTTGCTAGTACCTCCATACAATATTGAATAGAAATGGTAAGAGTGGACATCTTCATCTTCTTCTTGATCTTAAAGGAAAAGATTTCAGTCTTTTACCATTAAGTATGATATTAACGTTGGTTTTTTAGGTTGAGGAAGTTTCCTTCTATTCCGAGTTTGTTGAGTATTTTTATCATGAAAAGATGTTGTATTTAGTCAAATGCTTTTTCAGTGTCTGTTGATATGATCTTGTGATTTTTATTTTTTTATCATATTGATTTGATGTATTACGTTAATTGATTTTGGGATGTTTAACTAACCTTGCATCCCTGGGATAAATCCTACATGGTCATGGTATATAATTCTTTTTGTATGTTGCTAGATTTGGTTTGCTACTATTTTGTTGAGAATTTGTATATCCATCTTCATAAGAGATATTGGTTGGTAGTTTTCTTGTGATGTCTTTGTCTGGTTTGATAACAGAGTAATACTGGCCTCATAAAATTAATTGTAAAACATCCCCTTCCCTTCTATTTTTTGGAAGCGTTTATGAGGAATTGGTATTAATTCTTTAAATGTGTGGTAGAATTCAGTGGTAAAATTCTCTGTGCTTGGACTTTTCTTTGTGGGTAGTTTTTTTTTTATTCTAATTCAGTCTCTTCATTTGTTACAGGTCTATTCAGATCATTTCTTCTTGAGTCAGTTTTGGTCTTTTGTGTTTTCTAGGATTTTTTCCATTTTATTGTAGTTCATAGTTTGGTCATAGTATTCCTTTATAGTCCTTTTTATTTCTGTAATGTCAGTAGCAATGCACCCTCTTTCATTTCTAATTCTGGTATTTTGAGTCTTCTCTCCTTTTGGTCTTTTCAAAGACCATTAACTTCTGCTCTAATCTCTATTATTTCCTCCCTTCCGCTTGCTGTAGGTTTAGTTTGCTCTTTTTTGAGTGTCTTAAAGTAGGAAGTTAGGTTATTGATTTGAGATCTTTCTAAATATGGGCATTTACAGCTATAAATTACCTCTCAGCACTGCTTTCTCTGAACCCCATGAGTTTTGGTATTCTGGGTCTTCATTTTCATTCATCTCAAAGTATTTTTGATCTCCCTTTTGATTTCTTCTTTGAGCCATTGGTTATTTAGGAGTGTTTAACTTCCACATATTTGTGAGTTTCCCAAATTTTTTCCTGCTATTGATTTCTATTTTCATACCACTTTGGTCATATAGCATACTTTGTATTACTTCTATCCTTTTGAATCTAATGAGTTTGTTTGTTTGTTTGTTTGTTTATTTTTGTGGCCTACCACATTGTCTATCCTGGACAATGTTCCATGTGCAACTGAGAAAAATGTATATTTTCTTGTTGGGTGAAGTGTTCTATAGATGTCTTTTAGGTTTAGCTGGTTTATAGTGTTGTTCAGCTCTTCTTTCCTTGTTAATCTTCTGTCTAGTTATTCTGTCCAGTATTGAAAGTGGAATATTGAAGTCACCAACTATTATTGTTGAATTGTCTATTTCTCCCTTTATTTCTGTCAGTTTTGCTTCATGTATTTGGTGCTCTGTTATTAGAAGCATATATGTTTATAATTATTACATATTTTTGATGGATTGACCCTTTTATCATTATAAAATGGCCTTTTTTAATCTCTAGTAACCTTTTGGGTTTGTAGTCCATTTTGTCTGATATTAATACAGCTATGCCAACTTTTATGGTTGCTGTGTGCATATGCCTTTTACCGTCCTTTTATTTTTAATCTAATCATATCTTTGAATCTAAAGTGTACCTCCTGTAGACAGCATATAGTTGAGTCATGTTTTTTAATCCAGTCTGACAAGCTCAGCCTTTTTGTTGGATTATTTAGTCCATTCACATTTAATGTTGTTATTAATATAGCTGGATTTATGCCTGTCATTTTACTTTGTTTTCTGTATGTCTCGCATCCTTTTTGCATCTCTATTCCTCCTTTTCTGCTTTCATTTGCATTGAGTGAATATTTTCTAATATAACATGTTCATTTCTTTATTTTTTTCACTGTTTTTTTTTTTTCAGTTTTTTTCCATGATTGCTCTGAGGTTTACCATAGAGCAACTTATCAGAATCTGCTTCAGATTTATACAAGCTTAATTCCAATTCCAGTGATACATAGAAATGTTGTTCCTATATAGCTCTATTTTCTTCTCCCCTTTTTGTGATACATATTGTTATATTTTATGTATATGTATAATATAATGTTATACTATATGTGTAACTTTAGTGTTATTCACATTACGTTAATGTTACAGACCCAAAAATGCATTATGTTTACAATCTGTAGTCATTTCCTTCGCCCAGTATAATTTTGCTCCCACCCCCCTCCTTTGTGCTGTTGTGAATATTTTACATACATATTACATTTTCACATGTCATAATCCCAATTTTTTTTTCTTTTTTTTTATGGATTTGAATTATGATCTGGTTACTTGCTTTCAATCTGGAGAACTTCCTTTTGTGTTTTTTTAATGGAGGGTCTGCTAGCAACAAATTGTTTTATCTGTGGAAGTCTTTATTTTACCTTCAATTATGAAAAATAACTTTACTGCTTACAGGATTCTTGGTTGACAGTTTTTTTTCTTTGAG